>CAJHQP010002569.1:0-83269 GCA_905132765.1 Moricandia arvensis
GGAGATTTTGATGAGCTCTCTTGCAACTTGAAAGAAGGGCTTGATGTTCATTTTGTCGATGAGTATGAGAAGATTTTGAGCTAGCCTTTGGGTATCATTTGGGATCTCCTCCGTTGAATTTTAGAAGAAGTCTGACAAGTCTCATGTGGATTTACTTAGTGTTGTTTTCAGTAATATATCACTGATACTTAAGTAGAGTGCCAAAAAAAATTATTAACATTTTTGTGTAAATTAGAGTTTTCAGACCCACTTTTATTGTATGTTCTTAGTTTTCATCTCCTTTACAGAGGGCCATAACCATAACTCACACGGGTTTTGATCATTTTGATTCTCTTGCTTTGATGCTTCTGATACAAACAAATAAGACTACTTAAAAACATGCCAAAGTAGATAATAACAAAAACTGAACTTCTTTGAATCATGAAATGCACATGTAACGTCCAGACTCGTTCACGGTTAATAGGCCTTCCACGTCCGCTTTTTCGGTCCGTAAGCTCATTCCACGTGACGGACGCTTCGTTAGTTTTTCTAAGACTCAAAAGTCTTGTTTACTGTCCTTGCAATCATCACATAACCTTTCCTCATGCTTTTGTCTCCTGACAGGTTACCCATCATTTCACTACTCAATTATAAGCATAATTAATTTTGGAATTCTAAATAGATGTGTGACGGAAAAGGTAAATGCACTTTGATGACATAGATAGTCGTCAAATCAATTCTCTTAAATCTTTCCACATATACCAGAAATTGAGATGTTACAACATAATCTTCGTCTCTACCGGTCAAGTGTTGTTCTAATTGATGCACACACACAAAAAGAAAAAAAAAACTTATTTACTCCTAACAAAATTGATTAATAACGCATTCATTCTTCTAACAGTTTAAGCTACATAATAAATAGGGACAGCAATTCATTAAAACATGAGTTACATTTTCAGCAATTCTCTAACAGTTATATTGATAGAGAGTTCTACTATAAATCCTCCACATTATTCATTCATATTATAACACTAAAACACCATTATTCGTTTTAACATTTAGAAAAAAACATATACTGTTCCTTCACATCTAAGACAAACAATGGGTCTATCTTGCATCACAAGAAACAAATATTCCATCCTCTCTTTTCATCTTCTTCTGATTCTTATCATCACCCCTTCATCCTCCTCCTTTACTCCCACTGACATCGTCACAAAAGAAACCCTAAACAAACTCTGTTCAAGCTCACCTCTTTACAACCGTCGCTTCTGCCTCAAATGGCTAACCACTGATAACAAAACCACCTCAATGAACCTCCATGGCCTCACGGAGCTCGCAGTCGAAAAAGCTCAAGCGTTTGCTCAAGAAAACCTAGACCTGATGAAGGTCTTTGCAGAGATCTCAGGTAATGACAAGCAGTTCAAGAAGGCTTGTGTTGAGTGTGTGAAGGGTTATGGCACAGCGATCAAAGAGCTTGAAGGAGCTAAAGAACATTTGAGAAAAGGATCGTTCCGAGAAGCGTTTAACGCTGCTTTGAGAGCAGTTGATTATGCTTATGTGTGCGAAGATCAGTTCGAAGGACCTTCTAATGAGCCGCCTCTTGTTTCGAAACGCAGTGAGAAGTTTATCTCAATGTGTCACATTGTTAGAGTTTTAACTAGTCTTTTCGCATAGCTTCATATATGATTCAGACCTTCAAATGAAAGGATAATAATAATACAAGAAAAAAACTCAAATCCAATATCTGAATTAATATTTGAATAAAAAGTTTTGTTTTAAACAGTTTTTTTCTTAAACATATATAACCGCATATTTGCTTTTAAGTCTTGCGTTTTGGAGATATGTAACCATAAAACTTCGTGGTTCGATTGATTAGAGCATAGATTTTAGATTCAAATTTGGTACCGTAGATATCAAGGAATCGATCTTCGATTTTCCCGCCATTTTTGAGATGGGGCCATTTTATTCTCCGTGAGATGGGCTTTGAAACCCAAGAGTCTCTCTCTTTTTTGAAACCCAACTTAAACGATCGGTTTGAGTCCATTAATAACCCGGTAATATGGTTAACCTTTCCCGGTTAAATATATACATCATTCTTTTTCTTGAAAAGTTTCTACTTTTGTTATAAAAGATCTGAACTCAGCTGCATGATTAATGGTTCTTACTTCTTAATCTTATATATTGTTTTTTTTTTTGAAAGTTCATTTAAAAACTGTGGTATTTGATAAGAAAAATAAAAATAAAGCATATATACGATAGTACGTACTAATTAGAATAAAAAACATAATGTTATATTTATTTACTCGATTTGCAAGTCAGATCAGAAACAATGTCGTCATAGAGATATACATTGATCACAACTAACAAAATAAATCAAATAAATTAAACAGACACGATTTAATTTTCGTTTATAATCAAACTACTAAGCAATATAACACATTAGAGAGCTATATTCCATGAATAATCTTTGCGCATTGGACCTTAATCCATTTGTAACTCTTTTTCAAAGATTTCTTCACCTTTCCCTCAGCTGAATAAAGCTTGTATTTGGCCACTCGTCTCTTTCTCTTTATCTCAGGATCGTTCCACCATCCTACGATTATTGCATTTATACACAATCATATCCATTTATAATACTAGAAACATTGTAAATTAAAACCCCTTATAAAATATTAGAGCAATGATGCATTTATATGTTACACCACCCTCCACCAGAATCATTATTTGTAAATGTAGAAACAAAATGCCAATATAAAAAAATTCTTGTAGTTTTACAAACCGTATGATTCATTTTTTATAAGTACCTTTTAACGAGGTTGAATGAGAAGAAGGTCTTTTGGATCTAACTGGCTTGTCTTTGTAGGAAATTTTACGCCATAGATCTGATGTCATGGGAGATTGATTACGCTTTGATTCTCTAACAACATAGATTCCTCTAACCGGTTTTAAATCGGCAGGATCAACTAGTTGAAGGTTCCGATCTCCTTCATACGATTTGTATGATCGTATGTTAGGAGATTGGAGATCCTTCATCCCGTCTCTCTATTTTTTTTTACCTTTTTTCTGGTTTTATATTTCATTTGAATATCTATAGTGTGATCTATAATCTTGTTTTTCATGAGACGCGCAAGATGTGGTGGAAAAAAACTGTTACAACAAATTCATCAAAAATAGAAAGGAAATTAACTTTTGTTGAACAATAGAGACTAGAAAAAGCCAAAACAAATAATCACCCATGCAGAGTCTTGACCTTAAATAGATATGATCTCTTTCTCTTTCCCAGCTTAGTGATTTCTTTTCCTGGTAAGGGTTCATCAACACAAGGGTCCAATATAATTAGCAGAGTAAAGGTCCAAATCAAATTGCAAATAACTACAAAATCTTAATGCCTTCTTGGTTACACATCAAGGACTAAGTACAAATCGTGGCATTTTAGTTTAGGGCAAATCTCTCGAATAGATCTTTTTAAAGTTTTTGTCAGAAAAATAGATTACAATGAAATTAATGGTGAAAATAGATTTTTTCTTTTGATTTTTTTTTAATATTTTTTAATTGTAAACCTGACTTTAAAAACCACATGATGAGTTATTTTTGTAACAAAATTTTTTTTTTATAAAATATATTAGAGAGTATTTCTCTTAGTTTAGTCCAGGTTAGAGAAAATTGGTCTTTGGTAGCTTGTAATCTGGAACAAACAGTACAGTTACTATATGTAATGATGTCTTTTTATCCATAGATGCTTAAACATCATAGTTAATACTATCTTCTTTACATGTAAATAAACCCTTGTAAACAAACTCCTCAAAATCCAAATACAAGAGATGACGCAATTCGAATTTTATCTTCAGTGTGGATACAGCAGAACACTGAGCTACGCAGACGTTGTGGGGTTCCCATTATGAAAGAATAAAATAATGAGAGGGATCAACCTCTTTCTTGTGTCACAAGAAAATCTCCTTGAGGATTAAGAGTACTAGCATGATGAAGCAGAGGATGACTAGAACAGACGCACACATAACCATACCTCCACTTCTCTGTGTACGTTCTGCCTGTAAAGATTCACACCGCGATTGCACTTAAATATTCAATCATGAAACCTTTGAGAGAGAGAAGATACAGTATATACTCTGGTCATAAAAATGATTTACCTTTTGCAGCTGTTTAAGACCATCTTCAACTGTACTAGCCACGTTCTGGATGTTATAGTCAATCCGATCAACTATCGTACCCTGTCACAACAAGTTTTTGCTTTCAAATTATTATATTTCTAGAGCCAGTGACTTAGACGCTAGGTAACAGTTAAAAGAGTGTTATACCTGGTCTATTACAAGTGCAGAAAGATCCTTCATTATCTGAGCGAGCTCGTTTACGGATTCAACAACCTGTGGAAAGTGACAAAGGTTACTATGATCGTATATGAAAAAAAAAACAATGAAGAGCACAAAGAGTTGCAAAGCATTAACCTGCTGAATCTCTTTCTCCCTCTCTACAGATATTTCCTCGCTCTTTTTGATCTTGCTCATCTGATGCTCACTAAATAACTGAAATAAAAAAAGGAATAGTTACAGATCATATACGAAAGAGGAACAACGGTTGTAGATTGCAATAAAAGGAGTCATACTATATCATCAAAGTCATCATCTTCTGCTCTAGAGAAGCTTCCGTTGAGATTCATTTCTAAATCCGCTCCATCCTGATGATGATACATCAAAAGTCAAAGCTTCTTATAGAATCGTTCAAAACTAACAAGAGATTTAGTGCAAATCATATAAATAACAGAACAAGAGACTCTAAAACTAAGCAACTACAGCTTCATTGCATACCTCTTTTTGTAGTCTCAAGCGTTTCAGATACGTAGACTGTTTCTTGCGGAGCTCCATAGAAAGGAATTGGAGATCAGTAGCAAGAGATCGCTGTTATAAACACACATCAAAGTGTTAAACTTTAGATGGTGATGAAAAACAAGTCAAAGCACACTAACCTGCACGTTTTTCCTGACGTTTGAATCTTCAGAAGGTCCAGCTGCAGATAGCTTCTGAAGCTGCTTCTCTGATTTCCTCAATAGGAAAGTAATCTCTTGCGTCAAAGACTCAATCTGATGCTGATCTTCTTTACCATCCCAAACGTAGGCATCAAGGCTTTCGCATGAGCCTTCCCCAGTTCAGCCATTTTAGTCCTAGCACGCTGAATGTTCACTGAAATCTCCTCAGAGACATCAACCCAATCTGGTGGTAATCCCACTGTTATTGCTCCTCCTCTACTGTAACATTCATGAAAAAAAAGGTTTCAGCTTCAACAGTTCAGTAAGAAACATTTTTTAATTCCAATGGAAGTTCCGGACCTTAGTCCCGTAATCTTCCATAGGCCGATTCAGTCTTTGAAATTCCGATTTAAATAATACTTCCTCTATCCCATTAACATAGATATTTTAGAAAAAATAAGTGTCTCACAAAAATAATTTTTTTGTAATTTTTATGAAAATATTGTAAACTTTAAAAAAACTAATCGAGTTTATTGAATGATTATTGGTTAAAAATATTATAAAAAAATACTGATAACAATACATTTATTATAATAATTTAATATTTTTTTTAAAGTGTGTGAAAACACCAAAAACTTGATCATTATGAAATCTGAGGAAATTACATTTTGTGCCAATGGTTATTCGAACCCCGGGCACAAGGTAACTATTGTTAGTCAGGATGATACCAATTCTTCTAATTAATCAACAACTTTACTTCAAGATTCATAAGCTAACTCGCCCTCAGTGTCCTAAAAATCGATCTAGTTGTCCGCTTAACCGGTAAATCGGACATAAACCAAACGATTTTCTAGAACTGATTTAAAAAAAAAAATCGGTTTAGATGTTCAAACAAGTGTCTGCTGCTTAACTACCACCTAGTGATTTCTTGAACATTGCTCACACTAGCAGTTACCTAGTTTCTTATGCAATCACAAAGCTCCAACAATTCAATGGCCCATACCTCGAACTCCCTGGATCTTCGGTACTGACTGGAGCATAGGATCGTTTGGGATGCAACAGAGACGAGCTCGCCATCTCGATCACCGGACCAACGCCGGATTTCGCTTCCGTCATCGGAGCACGGACGCTCCTCAGAGAGTTTCTGTACTTGCGGAACAAGAGCGTACGGTTCCTCGTCGCCATATCAGCTTAGATGTTAAACCCCCTAGAAGAAGAAAACTCAGTAACGTTTGTTCGATTCCTCTCCGATCGTGAGCTATGGATCTGAACAGGATCGTGGTTTCATCATAGCAATTAGCATCGAATCGTCCCGAGGAGTACAACGAGATCGGAGGTTTCTCAAGCTGTTGGAGTCCTCGGGGGAGATTGATCCGTCGATCGCCGGCGGGATTAAACTTCTCCGACGAGAACGAGTCAGCTCCCAGATTTACAAATTGGAAATTTTCATTAATTTTCCGGAAATCAACTATTTACAAAAGTTAGTTAATTCTGTATTTTAATGGGCCTCAATAAGCTTAAAGTTTATTGTTCATTCGAGTTAGGTTCTTACGGTTTCGGTTCTTTCGGTTTTAGAGATATATGAACTATTCGGTTATTTATGAAATTTGATTTGGATGTGGTTCGATTTTCCATTTTTCAATTCAGTTCGGATAACAGTTATGAAAAACCGACTAATATCTAACAAACTCGATTCCAATTTGGTTTTGTTTCGGTGTTTTGGTTAGTTTTAAACATTTGAGATAATAAAACAGATTTTTTTTTAACAACTATCTTATTTATATAAATTATAAAAACACATACAAAGTACATAGAATAATAAAACAACAAACATAACTAATATAATACAAAAACAATAACATAGATGATTTTTCTTGAAAGGTCTTCCTCATTGGAGAACCAACACAGCCAATGTTGTTGCGATCTTCAAGTTCATGTCGCATTATAGACGTTAAATTCTTTTGTTGTATATTATTGGCTGAATCCCAGATTAGATCTATAGATATATTTCGGATTAGAATCCAATGTATTGATTCATCCGAAATAAATAAAAAATGAGATCGCCAATTTTTAACGATTATACGTACATCGCTATACAACAAGAAGAAAATACTTTCAAACCTGAACCATTGACGTATCCATGATGGTTGCAAGGATTTCAATAAAAGTTCAGAAAGTTCCATTATTCGATACCAACTGTATTGTATCGAAATATGGCTTTTGAACTGTTCATTCACCATTATGAATGACCTTCTGACGTTCGCCTTTAAGCAATATCCACCATATTCTAATGGCCAGGAGAGAATAAGAACCAAAATCTCTTCGTGTAGTTTCTCGGCAGGGTTATCTTCCATTAATAATATGAAGAAAAATAAACGATTGCGATAACGTCTCGTTAGTTTTGGTACATGAATGCCCAAACTGTTTTTCAAATCCCAAAGAGACTGGTCATCGATCATGGACATAGAGACCACGCCGGAGATAACAGATACGAAGTGGATGTTATCCGTGTAGCATCTCACTCGAATCGATCTTATAACGGTTCCGATTTGTAACCGGAAGAGACTGAGAATGATCCGTTGACAAGTTGGATCATGAAACATTTCTGGAAGCATCACCCATGATAGAATCAATAATAATACTGATGCAGTCTTCATAAAACGCTTCCAAAAAGAATTGGAAAATAGATGAAAAGGAATAGTGAATATCGAAAAATATTTATGTGAATCTCTCATGGTTCTCTCGTTTTTTCTGTTTTAGAAATCAGTGATGAAGATTCATATAGGACAAAACAGAAATCATCTCCTTCATGATCACCAATAAAACAGATTTATATGGGAGTTTTAAATTAAAAAAAAGGCAAATCTCTCATATAACCATTTTTAAAGTTTAAATAAATTTTCATATTTTATATATAATTATTTGAATAATTCGATTATTTAGAAAAATTCATATAATTTGAAATATTTTGAATTAATATATTTAGATAATTTAGTTTATAAAAAATATTTATTAATTTAAATACTAAATATAATTAATATTTTAAATATATAAATTTTATTTTTTATATTCAGATACCCATTTGGTTTTTGGTTCAGTTTTCATTTTTAAAAAAATATAAAAAACACTAGGTTTTTTTTTATTTGGTTTCGGGTTTGATTTTTTCGGTTCAAATTTTTTTATGTCCATGCCTAGTCTCCCCCATTAATATTCAAACAAAGGCCCACATTTAAACACGAGGGCTTATCATAGTGGGCTGCTAAATTATTTAATGGTGAATGTCTCTCTTCATGTTTTTGTTTTCTTCGATTCTGAAATATTTTAACAGTCTTTCATACCAAAGCTTCGTAACCGATTGTTATAGAACAGACCAGAAAATTTGATTACTAAGGATGGTAGGGGCTGCGCGGACGCAAACCCCCTCTGCCACAAATAATGACGTAAGCTCTTCCACTTGGGAAGACTTTAAGCTAAGCGCCCCTCCTTAGTGCAATGGATGTCACTAGCCTAGGCCACTCGTCTTCTTGATCACGAGTCGACCCCGTCCAGGTAAGTGAATTGCTAGATCGCACGAGTGTCTCTTTTATACCGAGTCTCCAAAGCTTCCTTTGTTTCTCGTAACCGATGTGGCTTTGCAAAATCTCGAACTTTCCGCTGTTCTTGTTTCTTTCAGAAGCACCGCGTGCCGTTTCATTGCTTTCCTTGTTAAACAATGTGGCGGTTAGGGTTGATATAACCGCGAGACGGCAAGACCTGGGCTTACTGTTTAACATTCTCTACTGGGCTGAGTATCCCTTTTGGCCCAACATTAGTTACCGGTACAAGGCCATAGATCAATGATCGAGTCTTCTCTTATGTATAGTGTTGGGCCTTGTTTGTGAAAGGCTAAAGCCATAGCTTAACGAGATTTTAGATTGGATGTTTAAAGCCCGATGATGTCTAACAAAATAATGTATAGAAGTTTAATATTTTAAAAATGGGATTAAAACAAAAGTAATATAAACTTTTTTGTTTTTTTAATATTAAAATTTGTATATCTCAGCCCGTAAAAACGGAGATTTTAGATATAGTTACATGCATGTGAACAAAATTTATAATATTTTTTTGTGGCCAACGATCAAAACTAAAAGTAAGAAAAAGAAATAACATAGAAGCAATATTCTAAACGTATACACTAGACTTCCACTTCGATGTTCTCAGTTCGTGCATTCAACTGGAACGCATATGCAGAGTTCATATAATATATATTGTTGATACGTGGTATTAAACAAAGTTGGGACACTCCTTTATCTATACTTTAATCCTCTTATTTTTCATTGAAAAGGGAATTTTATATAAAAATAATTAGTTGGTGATTAGTCATTTCGTGAAATTTTGGAAGTTTATGACAAAGTGGAGCCGTCAAGTGATTTATAAATTAAATCGCATAAGAGAATAGGATTTGACAAGATCTACTGCGACTTTTTCAGAAGAAAAGCATAATCACTTTAAGAAAGCCACATACAAGGGGGTTGTTTTATATATCTAATGAGTTTCTGTGGATAATGATGCTCTTAGTGGTGTTAGATATTTATTTATATTATAAGAAACCAAACTGCACTAAGCTCATGCCACTAATAAAAATGTGGTACATATCAACACAAAGTAATTATAATTTAAGACAAGAACTTATAGATGAGCTGATACATATATATATATATATATATATATAATGAAAGTAGATATTCTTGTTAGAAGATATTAGCAATTGATAAAAATTGATTAATGTGATGGCGAATTGAGAAAGCTGGTAGTGAGATAAGCTGAAGTACCACATAGGTACATATAAAAAAAACAAACACTAAACTAAACTACATTGTTTTCAATCTAATCTTGATTTTGCTTATCTCATATTCTTATCTGAATGTAACTTTTTGTTGCTTTTACGGTTTAGATTTACATGCTAATCTTATGTTTAATTACATTCAAAGAAAACAAATATTTATGGTTCCATCAATTATATTTTACATTTATAAGTACATAAGTGAATGAAAAGGAAAGCAGTTTGTAAGAAATGTATAACAAAATACAATAAAATGTACAAATATAAATTAGTATATTGCTTAAACATAAGTGTAAATAATTACGTGAGAAAGTGTTTTTAGTCAAGTGGTTAAATTTCAGTTCTGATATTTTTATACTGGAATTCCATTCTAATAAATCACATTTCATGCATTTTAAGATTAGTTAATGATCGATTTTATCAATCCAAGTGATGAAAAATGTGAAGAATCATGTCAGTATAACTCATATTAACTTCTAGAATTATGTTTTTACTATAATTTTCATTACCCTTATCATTTTAATATAGATTCAATTATCAGTATACTATCAGTATCATTCTAAGTCAAATGAAGCTTTAATCCATAATTTATCCAGAACCAATAAATATATTCTTACAAAATATACACAATTTTTTTATTCGTTCTGAGTTATACATATTGATTAGTGAGCTTATATATACACGTGTACCTCCAGCTCCAGGGTCTCAAAATAACTTCAACTACTTAAAGAAAGATAACAAAAGAGGAAACAAATAGACAACATGTAAAAAAACCACTTGAAACCCTAGTTAAGAATAACAACATCTCAACAAGTGTCAAATCTATCCATGTGATCGTATGTGTTTGGTCTATTTACAGAATCATACAAGGATTTTGAGTGTAGCATACTTTATATTATAGTCCATAAGGAGTGAGTCACGAGCTTACAATAATAGCAAACATTGGCGTCACTGTTGAAGTTGTCAGACTGTTTACTTTATTTTGTTTATTAGTATAATTTTTGAGTGGGGCTCCTTTTTTAACATAATACACAAAAGCTTTACAAGGACCACACAATCATAATGAACAATGTAGTTGACAAGCTAAGCACTAATCTACATAATGGAAAAAAAGAGTTTTCAAGTGGGATCATAATAGCTTTTGAAGAAAGCACGTCAAGCCAACGCAACAGTTAGAAATAAAACAAAACACAAACAGAGTAGCATAAAAGTTGAAGGTGATTGGTGGATGAAGTTTAGAGCAGCCATCTACACTTGTAATTCATACATTGGTTTGTCTTTCTTTCTCCCTCTCTCTCTCTCTATGAATCTTTGTAACCGACATGCCTCCTAACACTTGGGATTTTCTCTGCCTCTTCCTAGGAATCTGAAGCTCTCACTCTCTCTCTCTCACTATAACTTGTGTGTAAGTTCTCCTCACTCTCTTCTCTTTTCTTTCCTTTTAGATTCACATAGGGTTTGGTGTGTTTGATCTTGACCAACATATGAAGGTTTACTTCCTTCTTACTCAAACTTTTTTTGGAGTTTGTTTGCTATATGGGACTCTTGTCTAGTGTTTGGTTTACTTACTTTAGACAACAAGTCTGTCTCTTTGATGATGATTCATTCACATATGGGTTTTGTCATTCTTTGTGGTTTTGCGTAATACCCAATCCCAAAGTTCCTACCTTTACAAACTTTCTCAACTGGGTCTGAAGTTCGAGAAAGATTTACACATCGGAACTCTTTACTTTGTTGACTTTTTTTTTTTATCTTTCACAGGAACAGATCTTTCACCTTAGCAACATTGAATAGTGACTTTTGTTTTCTGCACTTTTTGTGTATTGGATTCTGGAGATGGCTATGCAAACTGGTCCACAGATCTCTTGGTGGAATGTTTTTGGATCTCAGCCGTTGCCTCAGGTGAGTCTTGCTGGAGATTCTGACTCGTTTGGATCTGCTGTTGAGACAGAACATGGTGTGGATAAACAGAGCAACTCTGCAACTCACTTAGCTTTCTCACTTGGTAACTCTTATCTTCCTTTCTCTTTCTCTATGTATGTCTTCAAATAGATTGGTTCTAGTAAATATTCTAAATTCTCCAAAGTGGGGTTGTGAAACTGATAGAACATGTTTTACTAACTGAGATAAGAATCTATAAAAGGAAATATATTTTGTATGCTTCATAAAGTAATGTTTCCTTTTATAGACAAGTGTGGATCCAAAATTGCATGTTGTCTATCTTCTAATAGGTGATGTGAAGAGTTCAAGAGTTGTACCAAAGCCTGCTTTCTCAATGCAACCACCTTGCTTGGAATTTGGATTTACTCAGCCACAGGTACAGTCTTCTGCTTTGAAAAATATCTTAAAAATATTATCTACCATCAGTGCTCTTTTTATTTGTTATCTGAGTATGTAGTTCTTGTTTGTTATTTTATTTCTTGATCATTTAGAACTATCCTCGTGTGGAACAACAATACTATGGAGTTGTTTCAGCCTATGGATCTCAGAGGAGAGTGATGCTTCCTCTAAACATGGAAACAGAAGATGCAACCATCTTTGTGAACTCAAAGCAATACCATGCAATCATCAGGCGTCGCCACTCCCGTGCAAAGGCTGCTGCTGTTCTTGACAAGAACAGAGTTAGTAGCAGAGGCCGTAAGGTAAGTTAAAACAATAACAGAAACTAAACATCTTTTGGTGTTTCTTTGCCCTTATGTTCATGTATGTTGCAGCCATATATGCATCACTCACGCCACCTCCATGCACTGCGCCGTCCTAGAGGATCCGGTGGGAGATTCTTGAACACTAAAAGTGGAACCAATGCAAACAAAACCGATGGAAATAAGCAAACTCAGAGTTATGCTATGTCTCAGCAAAGTAACTCTCAGAACTCTGATGTTCTTCATCCTGAAAGTGGGACCATGAACTTATCGACCGGACTAACTGTGTCTGGATCAGAAGTTACTAGCATGAACTACTTTCCTAACTCTCCGGTTCATCCTCTTGGTGGCATGGTGATGTCTACCAAGTGGATTACAGCACCAGCAATGGATAATGGCTGCTGCAGTTTTAAAACCTGATCTTTTACCATTGTTTCTAAGTCAAACGGAGAGAGTGAGAGAACTCTTTGTCTTGAAAACAGACAATGAGTTTTCTTGCTTTCTTAGTGATCCATTTGACTGTGAACAGGCAAATCATCTTTGGCTCATTCTCTATCAAGGCTTCTTCGCCGTCAGGTGAAGGAAACCTTGATGCTGTCTTAGTGTAAAAACTAGTTAAGAACTTGTGTGAAGAACAATGATGGGGCTGTGGCAACTAAACCCACTTGTTCCAACTCTATCTTCTGATTTTCTGATGTGTGTTTATGTTAAAATTTGTGAAGACCAATGTGTGGTTTATGTATGTTTCTGTAACAATTGTAAGAACTTGTAGTTGTGTGGCTTATGTAACATATTTCATTCCTAGTTTTGTATATTTCTCTTTATCTCATTGGTTATAATCAGAATACACAGAGAAACTAGAGTGCTTCTTCTAGGAATAAGGTGAGAAAGAAGATACAAAGATGAAACTTTTGACTGAATAATACTTTTCTTACTTATCTTTTACAGGAAGAAATACAAGATTATTTATAGGACTACGAAGAACAATCTAGACTAATACAGCTGGAGGATATTGTTAAAGTAAATCTTATCCACCAGCACATAGAGTCAAGGGAGGGCTGAAGGGATTTCCGTTTTGCACCAGCTCCATTGCCGTACCCTCTGTTTTGCTAGACGACAAGGTGTGAGGAGATGACCGTTGCTTGATGAGCTTCTTTTGGGCCTTTGGTGTAATGACAATATGGGTCTGGGTCGACCCTACTCTTACATCCCCCCGCAAACTTGGGATGAGGTTAGCTTCCATGCCAAGTTTGCCCCTTAACAGTTCAAATGGTCTCCTGGCAAGGGATTTTGTGAATATATCGGCAATTTGGTAAGCAACGGAGATATGTTTTGTTTCAATCAATCCCAACGCAACCTGCTCCCTGATATAGTGACAATATGTGTCAAAATGTTTTGACCTTTTGTGAAGCGCCGGGTTAGTGCTTAGGTAGACAGCGGACAAGTTGTCACAGAGAAGCATTGTGGCATGAGGTTGAGAGATGTTCAGGTCACGCAATAACTGAGATATCCAGGCAATTTCTTGCGCAGTAGAGCAAAGGGCTCTATACTCTGCCTCAGTTGACGATCGTGCCACAGTTTCTTGCCTCTTAGCAGACCAAGAGATCAGATTCGGTCCAAGGAATGTACAGAATCCTGTAGTTGATCGTCGAGTTTCTTGACAGCCCGCCCAATCACTGTTGCAGTAAGCCAAGAGAGAGAGATTTGAAGCTTTCTTGATGTGCATGCCAAGATGCATTGTTCCCTTAATGTACCGCACAATGCGCTTAAGTAAGCAGTAATCTGTCATCGTTGGAGCATGCATTCTTTGACAGACTAGGTGGACGACATACTGTATATCCGGCCTGGTGATAGTAAGGTATTGAAGTTTACCAGCTAAGCTCCTGAAATACGTTGGTTCGGGAAACAAAGTATTATCAGTTTCTTCAATGCGTTGCGGTAGGGGAGTCTTCATTGGGTTGCAGTCTGACATTGCAGCGGCATGCAGAATCTCCTTGACATACGCACCCTGATGAAGAAATATACCTCCAGCATGAGTTACCATTTCCACTCCAAGAAAGTATTGCGGTATTCCCATATCTTTCATTGAAAATCTGTTGGAGAGGGCATCAATAAGCTGCTGGAGAAGAGCTTCTTCACTTCCTGTGAGTAAAATGTCATCAACATAGAGAAGTAACACCATCATCTGGTTGTGTCTGTTGTAGGTGAATAACGAAGGATCAGATTTGCTGCACACAAAACCAAAATCGATCAAAAAGTAACTGTATCAAACCATGCGCGGGGAGCTTGTTTGAGTCCATACAGAGCTTTTGTAAGCTTGCAAACATGTTCTGGTTTTTTACGGATCAACAAAACATCTGGTTGATACATATACACCGGTTCTTGCATCCCTCCATGTAAGAACGCACTGGAGACATCTAACTGTTTAACGTGCCAGCCTCTTGTTACTGCAATATTAAGCATAAGACGGATTGTTGCAGTCCTCACCACCGGGCTGAAGGTATCCAAGTAATCAACTCCTTCCTCTTGTTAAAACCCTTTTGCTACTAGTCTGGACCTCAAGTTTTTAACTGCGCCATCAGGATTCATCTTCACCGTATGTACCCATCTGCTCCGTAATATATTCATACCCTTGTTTGTGGAACTAGAGTCCAAGTGTGGAGCATATGAATAACATTCATTTCTTGGGTAACCGCAGCATTCCACCCTGGATGCCCATCGCTTCCTTAATGTTTTTTGGGTAGACCAACTGAATATTTCGGCGCTAACAAAGCATACCTCAAGTTTGGCCTGTGTACACCGGCTTTAGCTCTTGTCTGCATAGGATGTTGGTTAGGTGCCTGAACTTCTTGGATAGGTTGATGAGCTTCTTCTACCGCAGCAGGTTCATCTTGCTCAACAAAAACAGGTTCATTATTTTCAACAGGGTCAATGTCAGCAGGAGCTTCATGGGTGGGAGGGGTGGGTAGAAGTCTGGTGATTTGGCTATCTTGAACTTGAGTAACCAGTCCCATAGTAGCAGACTGCCAAGCTTTGAGTAACGTTGTGTCATACCGAAGAACAAGATCTTTATACTGATTTTTGAACGGGAATATTTCTTCATCAAATACAGCATGTCTTGTGATGTATACCTTGCCGGAGGGAGGAAACAAACAACGATATCCCTTATGATAGCTGCTGTATCCTAAGAATACACATTGCAAGGATTTTGGATCAAATTTATGGGCTTGTAATGGTCTGAGACATGGATAACATGCAGCTCTGAATACCCTTAGAGGACCATAGTCTGGTTTTCTATGAAACAGACACTCATAAGGACTTTTGTGGTTCAAGGCCGCCGAGGGAAGGAGATTACTGATGTAACTGGCCGTTGCAAACGCTTCCACCCAGTATTGCTGAGGAAGATGACTATGAAACATCATAGACAGTCCTAGTTCAGTGAAGTGTCTATGTCTTCTCTCTGCTAGGTCATTTTGCTCTGGTGTGTAAGGACAAGACAAGCGATGTTGAATACCATTATCAGCAAAGAACTGCTTCATTTGAGTGTTGACAAACTCTCCACCACCATCAGACTGAAACTCTTTAATCTTAGCATCAAATTGGTTTTCCACCAGTTTCTTAAACTCTGTGAATACTTGAAAGAACTCAGATTTATTACGAAGTGGATAAAGCCATGAAAACCGAGTACATTCATCTACTAAGACTGCATAAAACTTGAATCCTTGACTTGAAACAATAGGAGAGGGACCCCACAAATCACAATGAATCCTCTCTAAAGCCTTGGAAACAACTGACTGAGAATTTAAAAACTGTAACTTGTTACTCTTCCCCATCTGGCAAGGCTGACAAACGGAGGTTGTTCTGCTCTTATTAACACTGATTTCCTTGCTGAACTTAAGGTGTTGAAGAACTCTTTTGTTTGTGTGTCCAAGTCTCAAATGCCATTGATCCTCAGATGCAGACACTTGACGATCTGAGAAGTAGGCAGCAAACCCTTCATTCTTCAACATATAGAGACCTTTATTTTGTGTTCCCTTTGTCACCACTTTCTCCTTTAGTAGGTCAATCACATACACATTAGATGCATCAAAGAAGACACCACATGGGTAGTCCTCACAAAGCTTTGAGACCGATAATAAAGACTTTTGAATGTTTGGACGAACAAGGACTTCATTTAAAGATAGATTACCTGGAGGAGGAAATGGTTGCCGAACCCACGTGATTGATAGGAAGATAAGCTCCATCACCCACCATGACTGCATCAGTGCCCTCATAAGGATGAACATTCTGAAGGTTTGATGTTGCAGCAGTGATGTGAGAAGTAGCTCCAGAATCAGGATACCAGTCTTTAACATCGGACACATGAAGGGAGTTGAACGCTTGATAGTTATTATCAAATCTGTTGTAGCACTTGATGGAAGTGTGACCAACTCTTCCACATATCTGACAAGTAGGTCTCTCTCCTTGTGTATTTCTGGTGGTTTGATGTTGTGAAAAACCTCTTCCTCTACCACCACGACCACGATTATACCCTGACCTTCCTCTTCCTCGGTAGTTGGGGTTATACGACTGACCAGTTTGCTTAAAATCTCCATGTTGAACCGCAAACGCCATGTGAGGATTAAGCATTGTTGAATCTTCATATGACTTTAGTTTTATGTCGAACCCTTGAACTTCAGACACAACATCGGTAAACGTAGGAGCTGGAAACTTGGTTAAAGAGCTTTGGATGACCGTCATTATTGGATCATATTCCCTTCCAAGACCATTAAGAAATCCAAAAATCTTCATCGATTCATCTATCGGTTTCCCAATGGCACTGAGTGAGTCACAAATGGTTTTGAACTCTCTGCAATATTCCAGTAAAGTTTTGTTCTTTTTGGTGAGCAGTTGCAGACTCCGGCGTAAAGAGAATTCTCGTGAGAGAGAACTCTTGTTGAAGTTGTCTGCAAGGGAGATCCATACTTCTCGAGACGTTTGTAAGGTGTGAAGAGACCCCAAGACTTCTTCTGACAGAGTTCCGAATATCCATGACCGAACCAGCTGATCTGTGCATAACCAAAACTCAAACTCCGGGTTGTTTTCTTCAACATTAGCTGCTCCTCTTACCACCATACGAGTTGGAGGTGGAGCTTCAACAGAACCATTCACGAATCCCAGAAGCTTCTGACTGGACAAAAGAGATTCAAACTGGGTCTTCTAAAGCAGATAGTTCAGATCTGTGAGTTGTAGGGTTACGGAGCTGAAAACGTGTACGTTGCTTGGAAAAGGATAAGGATTCACATGATCCACCATTGATAAACACCTGTTAAGGTTTAGAAAGCTCTGATACCATGAGAAAGATGATACATAGATAAAACTTTCACTGAATAATACTTTTTTTACTTATCTTTTTCAGGAAGAGATACAAGATTATTTATAGGACTACGTAGAACAATCTAGACTAATACAGCTGGAGGATATTGTTAAAGTAAATCTTATCCACCAGCACATAGAGTCAAGAGAGGGCTGAAGGGATTTCCGTTTTGCACCAGCTCCATTGCCGTACCCTCTGTTTTGCTAGACGACAAGGTGGGAGAAGATGACCGTTGCTTGATGAGCTTATTATGGGCCTTTGGTGTAATGACCATATGGGCCTGAGTGGACTGTACTCTTACATAAGGGACCTATGGGTCGTTGACAGTTGATATACTAGACGCAACTATAAGCTCTAGAAGGTACAAACACTATCTGAACTGAGGAGAGAGCTTGTTCGAACCACTTCTTGCTGTAACGAACCTAAGTTCATTCCAGCGTGTGACGATTGATCAGTGGATTGCTCGTAACACTTCAGCTAAATAAGAAAAAAAATCGAACACTAAGTATGGTAGGGGCTGCGCGTTCCACTTGGGAAGACTTTAAGTTAAGTGCCCTTCGTAATGCAATGGAAGTTACTAGCCTAGGCCATTCGTCTTCTTGATCACAAGTCAGGTAAGTGATTTGAATATATATGAATATCTTTAATAAAAAAGTTTAATGCATAAAGTAATTTATAATATTATTTTTAATATTTCCATATTTTTATTTTCTCTATGTTGATAATTTTAAATTTTAGATTTTATACAAAAATAAACACATAATTTTTAATTTATTATAATATTGTCTTTTTAAATAGAAGTGTGATTCCAAAATAGAATCGTAAGCTTCTAACATGTTGTTTTCTTTCAGTCGAAGCTGTGCGCTGGGCCTCAGTAAGTTTCCAGATGGTTTTTTGTATCCTAATGGGTCTCAGTAGTTTTAGAGGCTATTGTTGTCACCCATTAACATTCAAACAAAGGTCCATATTTAACTTGTGGGCTTATGATACTGGGCTACGAAATTCTTTGTCGGTGAAAGTCTCTTTATGCTTTTGTTTTCTTCGATTATGAAATAGTTCAGTCTTTCTGACCGAAGCTTCTTCACCGATTGATGTTGACCAGAGAAGAAAAAATTGAAAACTAAATAAGGTAGGGGCTGTGCGAACGCAAACCCCCTCTGCCACAAATAATGACATAAGCTCTTCCACTTAGGAAGACTTAAAGCTAAGCGCCCTTCCCTAGTGCAATAGAAGTCACTAGCGTAGGCCACTCATCTTCTTGATCACGAGTTGACCCCGTCCAGGTAAGTATTTGCAAGTTTCCACGAGTCTCTCTTTTATACTATGATTCTCCAGGGTCCTTTGTTTCTCGTAATCGATGTGGGACTTTTCTACATCTCAAAACTTTTCGATGTTCTCATTTGTTTTGAAAGGTGCCAAACATCTTTGACTATCATCCTATATTCGTACACGATGCAACTATGCATTAAAACAAGAGTGTTATATTTTATGATTTTTTTTTAAAAAAACTGTGGGTTAACCCCTACGAAAATATTGAGTTTTTCTTGTAAGTGTTTTATAGACTAAACTTTATTCTCTTTGTAATTGTTTAAAATTTCTAACTACTTGACATCTGTATAATAATGTATGCAAGATTTTTTCATGGTACATGGACATTGTCTCTAATGTTTTAACAATTAAATTAAATAAAAATTTATATACTATCTAAATCAGCAAACTAACCATTACGAAATCTCTATTCTATAGAGAAATAGAGACAACAAAGGTTTCAAACCTCTTTGACCATCATCCTATGTCAGTTCACGATGCAACTATGCAATTAAAAATATTGTCATATTTTTTGAAAATTTCTCAAAATTTGTAGGTTAACCCCTATGAAAATATTGAGTTTTTCGGTAAATTCTCTATATACTGAATTTTATCCTCTTTAGTGTTGTTTAAATTTTCTAACCACATTCTACATTTATATTAATGTATGCAAAAATTTTATTGATCGTACATGAACATCGTTTCTATTGTTTTAACATTTAATTTAATAAAACTTCATATATAACCTAAATAAATGGACTAACCACTATGAAATATACATTTTCCAGAGAACCGGAGATAACAAAGGTGCGAAACCTCTTTGACCATCATCCTATATCAGTACACGATGCAACTATGAAATAAAACAAGATTATCATATTTTTTGAATTTTTCTAAAAAACTGTGGGTTAACCCCTACAGAAATATTGATTTTTCCTGTAAATGTTCTATACACTGAAGTTTATTCTCTTTATAGTTTTTTAAAATTTCTAACTACTTTCTATCTGTATATTAATGTATGCAAGACATTTTTCATGGTACATAGATATCGTCTCTAATGTTTTGACAATTAAATTAAATAAAAATTTATATACTATCTAAATCAGCAAACTAACCATTACGAAATCTCTATTCTATAGAGAAATAGAGACCACAAAGGTTTCAAACCTCTTTGACCATCATCCTATGTCAGTTCACGATGCAACTATGCAATTAAAAATATTGTCATATTTTTTGAAATTTTCTCAAAATTTGTAGGTTAACCCCTATGAAAATATTGAGTTTTTCGGTAAATTCTCTATATACTGAATTTTATCCTCTTTAGTGTTGTTTAAATTTTTCTAACCACATTCTACATTTATATTAATGTATGCAAAACTTTTATTCATCGTACATGAACATCGTTTCTATTTTTTTAACATTTAATTTAATAAAACTTCATATATAACCTAAATAAATGGACTAACCACTATGAAATATACATTTTCTAGAGAACCGGAGACAACAAAGGTGCCAAACCTCTTTGACCATCATCCTATATCAGTACACGATGCAACTATGAAATAAAACAAGAGTATCATATTTTTTGAATTTTTCTAAAAAACTGTGGGTTAACCCCTACAGAAATATTGAGTTTTTCTGTAAATGTTCTATACACTGAAGTTTATTCTCTTTATAATTTTTTAAAATTTCTAACTACTTTCTATCTGTATATTAATGTATGCAAGACTTTTTTCATGGTACATAGACATCGTCTCTAATGTTTTAACAATTAAATTAAATAAAAATTTATATACTATCTAAATTAGCATACTAACCACAATGAAATCTCTATTCTCTAGAGAATCAGAGACCACAAAGGTTTCAAACCTCTTTGACCATCATCCTATGTTAGTTCACGATGCAACTATGCATTAAAAATATTGTCATATTTTTTGAAATTTTCTCAAATTTGTAGGTTAACCCCTATGAAAATATTGAGTTTTTCGGTAAATTCTCTATATACTGAATTGTATCCTCTTGAGTGTTGTTTAAATTTTCTAACCACATTCTACATTTATATTAATGTATGAAAAACTTTTATTCATTGTACATGGACATCGTTTCTATTGTTTAACATTTAATTTAATAAAACTTCATATATAGCCTAAATAAATGGACTAACCACAATGAAATATATATTTTCTAGAGAACCGGAAACAACAAAGGTGCGAAACCTCTTTGACCATCATCCTATATCAGTACACGATGCAACTATGAAATAAAAATAGAGTATCATATTTTTTGAATTTTTCTAAAAAACTCTGGGTTAACCCCTACAAAATATTGAGTTTTCCTGTAAATGTTCTATACACTGAAGTTTATTCTCTTTATAGTTTTTTAAAATTTCTAACTACTTTCTATCTGTATATTAATGTATGCAAGACATTTTTCATGGTACATAGATATCGTCTCTAATGTTTTGACAATTAAATTAAATAAAAATTTATATACTATCTAAATCAGCAAACTAACCATTACGAAATCTCTATTCTATAGAGAAATAGAGACCACAAAGGTTTCAAACCTCTTTGACCATCATCCTATGTCAGTTCACGATGCAACTATGCAATTAAAAATATTGTCATATTTTTTGAAATTTTCTCAAAATTTGTAGGTTAACCCCTATGAAAATATTGAGTTTTTCGGTAAATTCTCTATATACTGAATTTTATCCTCTTTAGTGTTGTTTAAATTTTTCTAACCACATTCTACATTTATATTAATGTATGCAAAAATTTATTCATCGTACATGAACATCGTTTCTATTTTTTAACATTTAATTTAATAAAACTTCATATATAACCTAAATAAATGGACTAACCACTATGAAATATACATTTTCTAGAGAACCGGAGACAACAAAGGTGCCAAACCTCTTTGACCATCATCCTATATCAGTACACGATGCAACTATGAATTAAAACAAGAGTATCATATTTTTTGAATTTTTCTAAAAAACTGTGGGTTAACCCCTACAGAAATATTGAGTTTTTCTGTAAATGTTCTATACACTGAAGTTTATTCTCTTTATAATTTTTAAAATTTCTAACTACTTTCTATCTGTATATTAATGTATGCAAGACTTTTTTCATGGTACATAGACATCGTCTCTAATGTTTTAACAATTAAATTAAATAAAAATTTATATACTATCTAAATCAGCATACTAACCATAATGAAATCTCTATTCTCTAGAGAAATAGAGACGACAAAGGTTTCAAACCTCTTTGACCATCATCCTATGTTAGTTCACGATGCAACTATGCATTAAAAATATTGTCATATTTTTTGAAATTTTCTCAAAATTTGTAGGTTAACCCCTATGAAAATATTGAGTTTTTCGGTAAATTCTCTATATACTGAATTGTATCCTCTTGATTGTTGGCTAAAATTTTCTAAACATATTTTACATTTATATTAATGTATGAAAAAACTTTTATTCATTGTACATGGACATCGTTTCTATTGTTTAACATTTAATTTAATAAAACTTCATATATAACCTAAATAAATGGACTAACCACTATGAAATATACATTTTCTAGAGAACCGGAGACAACAAAGGTGCGAAACCTCTTTGACCATCATCCTATATCAGTACACGATGCAACTATGAATTAAAAAAGAGTATCATATTTTTTGAATTTTTCTAAAAAACTGTGGGTTAACCCTACAGAAATATTGAGTTTTTCTGTAAATGTTTTATACACTGAAGTTTATTCTCTTTATAATTTTTAAAATTCTAACTACTTTCTATCTGTATATTAATGTATGAAAGACTTTTTTCATGGTACATAGACATCGTCTCTAATGTTTTAACAATTAAATTAAATAAAAATTTATATACTATCTAAATCAGCATACTAACCACAATGAAATCTCTATTCTCTAGAGAATAGAGACCACAAAGGTTTCAAACCTCTTTGACCATCATCCTATGTCAGTTCACGATGCAACTATGCATTAAAAATATTGTCATATTTTTTGAAATTTTCTCAAAATTTGTAGGTTAACCCCTATGAAAATATTGAGTTTTTCGGTAAATTCTCTATATACTGAATTTATCCTCTTTAGTGTTGTTTAAATTTTTCTAACCACATTTTACATTTATATTAATGTATGCAAAACTTTTATTCATCGTACATGGAAATCGTTTCTATTGTTTAACATTTAATTTAATAAAACTTCATATATAACCTAAATAAATGGACTAACCACTATGAAATATACATTTTCTAGAGAACCGGAGATAACAAAGGTGCCAAACCTCTTTGACCATCATCCTATATCAGTACACGATGCAACTATGAAATAAAACAAGAGTATCATATTTTTTGAATTTTTCTAAAAAACTGTGGGTTAACCCCTACAGAAATATTGATTTTTCTGTAAATGTTCTATACACTGAAGTTTATTCTCTTTATAATTTTTTAAAATTTCTAACTACTTTCTATCTGTATATTAATGTATGCAAGACATTTTTCATGGTACATAGACATCGTCTCTAATGTTTTGACAATTAAATTAAATAAAAATTTATATACTATCTAAATCAGCAAACTAACCATACGAAATCTCTATTCTATAGAGAAATAGAGACCACAAAGGTTTCAAACCTCTTTGACCATCATCCTATGTCAGTTCACGATGCAACTATGCAATTAAAAATATTATCATATTTTTTGAAATTTTCTCAAAATTTGTAGGTTAACCCCTATGAAAATATTGAGTTTTTCGGTAAATTCTCTATATACTGAATTTTATCCTCTTTAGTGTTGTTTAAATTTTTCTAACCACATTCTACATTTATATTAATGTATGCAAAAACTTTTATTCATCGTACATGGACATCGTTTCTATTGTTTAACATTTAATTTAATAAAACTTCATATATAACCTAAATAAATGGACTAACCACTATGAAATATACATTTTCTAGAGAACCGGAGATAACAAAGGTGCCAAACCTCTTTGACCATCATCCTATATCAGTACACGATGCAACTATGAAATAAAACAAGAGTATCATATTTTTTGAATTTTTCTAAAAAACTGTGGGTTAACCCCTACAAAATATTGAGTTTTTCTGTAAATGTTCTATACACTGAAGTTTATTCTCTTTATAATTTTTTAAAATTTCTAACTACTTTCTATCTGTATATTAATGTATGCAAGACATTTTTCATGGTACATAGACATCGTCTCTAATGTTTTAACAATTAAATTAAATAAAAATTTATATACTATCTAAATCAGCAAACTAACCATTACGAAATCTCTATTCTATAGAGAAATAGAGACCACAAAGGTTTCAAACCTCTTTGACCATCATCCTATGTCAGTTCACGATGCAACTATGCAATTAAAAATATTGTCATATTTTTTGAAATTTTCTCAAAATTTGTAGGTTAACCCCTATGAAAATATTGAGTTTTTCGGTAAATTCTCTATATACTGAATTTTATCCTCTTTAGTGTTGTTTAAATTTTTCTAACCACATTCTACATTTATATTAATGTATGCAAAAATTTATTGATCGTACATGAACATCGTTTCTATTGTTTTAACATTTAATTTAATAAAACTTCATATATAACCTAAATAAATGGACTAACCACTATGAAATATACATTTTCCAGAGAACCGGAGATAACAAAGGTGTGAAACCTCTTTGACCATCATCCTATATCAGTACACGATGCAACTATGAAATAAAACAAGATTATCATATTTTTGAATTTTTCTAAAAAACTGTGGGTTAACCCCTACAAAATATTGATTTTTCCTGTAAATGTTCTATACACTGAAGTTTATTCTCTTTATAGTTTTTTAAAATTTCTAACTACTTTCTATCTGTATATTAATGTATGCAAGACATTTTTCATGGTACATAGACATCGTCTCTAATGTTTTGACAATTAAATTAAATAAAAATTTATATACTATCTAAATCAGCAAACTAACCATTACGAAATCTCTATTCTATAGAGAAATAGAGACCACAAAGGTTTCAAACCTCTTTGACCATCATCCTATGTCAGTTCACGATGCAACTATGCAATTAAAAATATTGTCATATTTTTTGAAATTTTCTCAAAATTTGTAGGTTAACCCCTATGAAAATATTGAGTTTTTCGGTAAATTCTCTATATACTGAATTTTATCCTCTTTAGTGTTGTTTAAATTTTTCTAACCACATTCTACATTTATATTAATGTATGCAAAAATTTTATTCATCGTACATGAACATCGTTTCTATTTTTTTAACATTTAATTTAATAAAACTTCATATATAACCTAAATAAATGGACTAACCACTATGAAATATACATTTTCTAGAGAACCGGAGATAACAAAGGTGCCAAACCTCTTTGACCATCATCCTATATCAGTACACGATGCAACTATGAAATAAAACAAGAGTATCATATTTTTTGAATTTTTCTAAAAAACTGTGGGTTAACCCCTACAGAAATATTGAGTTTTTCTGTAAATGTTCTATACACTGAAGTTTATTCTCTTTATAATTTTTTAAAATTTCTAACTACTTTCTATCTGTATATTAATGTATGCAAGACATTTTTCATGGTACATAGACATCGTCTCTAATGTTTTGACAATTAAATTAAATAAAAATTTATATACTATCTAAATCAGCAAACTAACCATTATGAAATCTCTATTCTCTAGAGAAATCAGAGACCACAAAGGTTTCAAACCTCTTTGACCATCATCCTATGTCAGTTCACGATGCAACTATGCATTTAAAAATATTGTCATATTTTTTGAAATTTTCTCAAAATTTGTAGGTTAACCCCTATGAAAATATTGAGTTTTTCGGTAAATTCTCTATATACTGAATTTTATCCTCTTTAGTGTTGTTTAAATTTTTCTAACCACATTCTACATTTATATTAATGTATGCAAAAATTTATTCATCGTACATGGACATCGTTTCTATTGTTTTAACATTTAATTTAATAAAACTTCATATATAACCTAAATAAATGGACTAACCACTATGAAATATACATTTTCTAGAGAACCGGAGATAACAAAGGTGCGAAACCTCTTTGACCATCATCCTATATCAGTACACGATGCAACTATGAAATAAAACAAGATTATCATATTTTTTGAATTTTTCTAAAAAACTGTGGGTTAACCCCTACAGAAATATTGATTTTTCTGTAAATGTTCTATACACTGAAGTTTATTCTCTTTATAGTTTTTTAAAATTTCTAACTACTTTCTATCTGTATATTAATGTATGCAAGACATTTTTCATGGTACATAGATATCGTCTCTAATGTTTTGACAATTAAATTAAATAAAAATTTATATACTATCTAAATCAGCAAACTAACCATTACGAAATCTCTATTCTATAGAGAAATAGAGACCACAAAGGTTTCAAACCTCTTTGACCATCATCCTATGTCAGTTCACGATGCAACTATGCAATTAAAAATATTGCCATATTTTTTGAAATTTTCTCAAAATTTGTAGGTTAACCCCTATGAAAATATTGAGTTTTTCGGTAAATTCTCTATATACTGAATTTTATCCTCTTTAGTGTTGTTTAAATTTTTCTAACCACATTCTACATTTATATTAATGTATGCAAAAATTTATTGATCGTACATGAACATCGTTTCTATTGTTTTAACATTTAATTTAATAAAACTTCATATATAACCTAAATAAATGGACTAACCACTATGAAATATACATTTTCTAGAGAACCGGAGAAAACAAAGGTGCGAAACCTCTTTGACCATCATCCTATATCAGTACACGATGCAACTATGAAATAAAACAAGATTATCATATTTTTTGAATTTTTCTAAAAAACTGTGGGTTAACCCCTACAGAAATATTGATTTTTCTGTAAATGTTCTATACACTGAAGTTTATTCTCTTTATAGTTTTTTAAAATTTCTAACTACTTTCTATCTGTATATTAATGTATGCAAGACATTTTTCATGGTACATAGATATCGTCTCTAATGTTTTGACAATTAAATTAAATAAAAATTTATATACTATCTAAATCAGCAAACTAACCATTACGAAATCTCTATTCTATAGAGAAATAGAGACCACAAAGGTTTCAAACCTCTTTGACCATCATCCTATGTCAGTTCACGATGCAACTATGCAATTAAAAATATTGTCATATTTTTTGAAATTTTCTCAAAATTTGTAGGTTAACCCCTATGAAAATATTGAGTTTTTCGGTAAATTCTCTATATACTGAATTTTATCCTCTTTAGTGTTGTTTAAATTTTTCTAACCACATTCTACATTTATATTAATGTATGCAAAAATTTTATTGATCGTACATGAACATCGTTTCTATTGTTTTAACATTTAATTTAATAAAACTTCATATATAACCTAAATAAATGGACTAACCACTATGAAATATACATTTTCTAGAGAACCGGAGATAACAAAGGTGCGAAACCTCTTTGACCATCATCCTATATCAGTACACGATGCAACTATGAAATAAAACAAGATTATCATATTTTTTGAATTTTTCTAAAAAACTGTGGGTTAACCCCTACAGAAATATTGATTTTTCCTGTAAATGTTCTATACACTGAAGTTTATTCTCTTTATAGTTTTTTAAAATTTCTAACTACTTTCTATCTGTATATTAATGTATGCAAGACATTTTTCATGGTACATAGACATCGTCTCTAATGTTTTGACAATTAAATTAAATAAAAATTTATATACTATCTAAATCAGCAAACTAACCATTACGAAATCTCTATTCTATAGAGAAATAGAGACCACAAAGGTTTCAAACCTCTTTGACCATCATCCTATGTCAGTTCACGATGCAACTATGCAATTAAAAATATTGTCATATTTTTTGAAATTTTCTCAAAATTTGTAGGTTAACCCCTATGAAAATATTGAGTTTTTCGGTAAATTCTCTATATACTGAATTTTATCCTCTTTAGTGTTGTTTAAATTTTTCTAACCACATTCTACATTTATATTAATGTATGCAAAAATTTTATTGATCGTACATGAACATCGTTTCTATTGTTTTAACATTTAATTTAATAAAACTTCATATATAACCTAAATAAATGGACTAACCACTATGAAATATACATTTTCCAGAGAACCGGAGATAACAAAGGTGCGAAACCTCTTTGACCATCATCCTATATCAGTACACGATGCAACTATGAAATAAAACAAGATTATCATATTTTTTGAATTTTTCTAAAAAACTGTGGGTTAACCCCTACAGAAATATTGAGTTTTTCTGTAAATGTTCTATACACTGAAGATTATTCTCTTTATAATTGTTTAAAATTTCTAACTACTTTCTATCTGTATATTAATGTATGCAAGACTTTTTTCATGGTACATAGACATCGTCTCTAATGTTTTAACAATTAAATTAAATAAAAATTTATATACTATCTAAATCAGCATACTAACCACATTGAAAACTCTATTCTCTAGATAAATAGAGACGACAAAGGTTTCAAACCTCTTTGATCATCATCCTATGTCAGTTCACGATGCAACTATGCATTAAAAATATTGTCATGTTTTTTGAAATTTTCTCAAAATTTGTAGGTTAACCCCTATGAAAATATTGAGTTTTTCGGTAAATTCTCTATATACTGAATTTTATCCTCTTTAGTGTTGTTTAAATTTTTCTAACCACATTCTACATTTATATTAATGTATGCAAAAATTTTATTCATCGTACATGAACATCGTTTCTATTGTTTTAACATTTAATTTAATAAAACTTCATATATAACCTAAATAAATGGACTAACCACTATGAAATATACATTTTCTAGAGAACCGGAGATAACAAAGGTGCGAAACCTCTTTGACCATCATCCTATATCAGTACACGATGCAACTATGAAATAAAACAAGATTATCATATTTTTTGAATTTTTCTAAAAAACTGTGGGTTAACCCCTACAGAAATATTGATTTTTCCTGTAAATGTTCTATACACTGAAGTTTATTCTCTTTATAGTTTTTTAAAATTTCTAACTACTTTCTATCTGTATATTAATGTATGCAAGACATTTTTCATGGTACATAGATATCGTCTCTAATGTTTTGACAATTAAATTAAATAAAAATTTATATACTATCTAAATCAGCAAACTAACCATTACGAAATTTCTATTCTCTAGTGAAATAGAGACCACAAAGGTTTCAAACCTCTTTGACCATCATCCTATGTTAGTTCACGATGCAACTATGCATTAAAAATATTGTCGTGTTTTTTGAAATTTTCTCAAAATTTGTAGGTTAACCCCTATGAAAATATTGAGTTTTTCGGTAAATTCTCTATATACTGAATTTATCCTCTTTAGTGTTGTTTAAATTTTTCTAACCACATTCTACATTTATATTAATGTATGCAAAACCTTTATTCATCGTACATGGACATCGTTTCTATTGTTTAACATTTAATTTAATAAAACTTCATATTTAACCTAAATAAATGGACTAACCACAATGAAATATATATTTTCTAGAGAACCGGAGACAACAAAGGTGCAAAACCTCTTGGACCATCATCCTATATCAGTACACGATGCAACTATGAAATAAAAATAGAGTATCATATTTTTTGAATTTTTCTAAAAAACTGTGGGTTAACCCCTACAGAAATATTGAGTTTTTCTGTAAATGTTTATACACTGAAGATTATTCTCTTTATAATTATTTAAAATTTCTAACTACTTTATATCTGTATATTAATGTATGCAAGATTTTTTTCATGGTACATAGACATCGTCTCTAATGTTTTAACAATTAAATTAAATAAAAATTTATATACTATCTAAATCAGCATATAACCACAATGAAATCTCTATTCTCTAGAGAATCAGAGACCACAAAGGTTTCAAACCTCTTTGACCATCATCCTATGTTAGTTCACGATGCAACTATGCATTAAAAATATTGTCGTGTTTTTTGAAATTTTCTCAAAATTTGTAGGTTAACCCCTATGAAAATATTGAGTTTTTCGGTAAATTCTCTATATACTGAATTGTATCCTCTTGAGTGTTGTTTAAATTTTTCTAACCACATTCTACATTTATATTAATGTATGAAAAACTTTTATTCATCGTACATGGACATCGTTTCTATTGTTTAACATTTAATTTAATAAAACTTCATATTTAACCTAAATAAATGGACTAACCACAATGAAATATATATTTTCTAGAGATCCGAAAACAACAAAGGTGCAAAACTTCTTGGACCATCATCCTATATCAGTACACGATGCAACTATGAAATAAAAATAGAGTATCATATTTTTTGAATTTTTCTAAAAAACTGTGGGTTAACCCCTACAGAAATATTGAGTTTTTCTGTAAATGTTTTATACACTGAAGATCATTCTCTTTATAATTGTTTAAAATATCTAACTACTTTATATCTGTATACTAATGTATGAAATACTTTTTTTCATGGTACATAGATATCGTCTCTAGTGTTTTAACAATTAAATTAAATAAAAATTTATATACTATCTAAATCAGCATATTAACCACAATGAAATCTCTATTCTCTAGAGAATCAGAGACCACAAAGGTTTAAAATCTCTTTGACCATCATCCTATGTTAGTTCACGATGCAACTATGCATTAAAAAATATTATCGTGTTTTTTGAAATTTTCTCAAAATTTGTAGGTTAACCCCTTATGAAAATATTGAGTTTTTCGGTAAATTCTCTATATACTGAATTTTATCCTCTTTAGTGTTGTTTAAATTTTTCTAACCACATTCTACATTTATATTAATGTATGAAAAACTTTTATTCATCGTACATGAACATCGTTTCTATTGTTTTAACATTTAATTTAATAAAACTTCATATTTAACCTAAATAAATGGACTAACCACTATGAAATATACATTTTCTAGAGAACCGGAGACAACAAAGGTGCGAAACCTCTTTGACCATCATCATATATCAGTACACGATGCAACTATGAAATAAAACAAGAGTATCATATTTTTTGAATTTTTCTAAAAAACTGTGGGTTAACCCCTACAGAAATATTGAGTTTTTCTGTAAATGTTTTATACACTGAAGTTTATTCTCTTTATAATTTTTTAAAATTTCTAACTACTTTCTATATGTATATTAATGTATGCAAGATTTTTTTCATGGTACATAGACATCGTCTCTAATGTTTTAACAATTAAATTAAATAAAAATTTATATACTATCTAAATCAGCATATCAACCACAATGAAATCTCTATTCTCTAAAGAATGAGAGACCACAAAGGTTTCAAACCTCTTTGACCATCATCCTATGTTAGTTCACGATGCAACTATGCATTAAAAAAATATTGTCGTGTTTTGTGAAATTTTCTCAAAATTTTTAGGTTAACCCCTATGAAAATATTGAGTTTTTCGGTAAATTTTCTATATAATGAACTGTGTCCTCTTGAGTGTTGTTTAATTTTTTCTAAACACATTCTACATTATATTAATGTATTAAAAAAATTTATTCATTGTACATAGACATCGTTTCTATTGTTTAACATTTAATTTAATAAAATTTCATATGTAGCCTAAATAAATGGACTAACCACAATGAAGTATATATTTTCTAGAGATCCGAAAACAAAAAAGGTGCAAAACTTCTTGGACCATCATCCTATATCAGTACAAGATGCAACTATGAAATAAAAATAGAGTATCATATTTTTTGAATTTTTCTAAAAAACTGTGGGTTAACCCCTACAGAAATATTGAGTTTTTCTGTAAATGTTTTATACACTGAAGATCATTCTCTTTATAATTGTTTAAAATATCTAACTACTTTATATCTGTATATTAATGTATGAAATACTTTTTTCATGGTACATAGACATCGTCTCTAGTGTTTTAACAATTAAATTAAATAAAAATTTATATACTATCTAAATCAGCATACTAACCACAATGAAATCTCTATTCTCTAGAGAATCAGAGACCACAAAGGTTTCAAACCTCTTTGACCATCATCCTATGTTAGTTCACGATGCAACTATGCATTAAAAAATATTGTCGTGTTTTTTGAAATTTTCTCAAAATTTGTAGGTTAACCCCTTATGAAAATATTGAGTTTTTCGGTAAATTCTCTATATACTGAGTTGTATCCTCTTGAGTGTTGTTTAAATTTTTCTAACCACATTCTACATTTATATTAATGTATGCAAAACTTTATTCATCGTAAATGAACATCATTTCTATTGTTTTAACATTTAATTTAATAAAACTTCATATATAACCTAAATAAATGGACTAACCACTATGAAATATACATTTTCTAGAGAACCGGAGATAACAAAGGTGCGAAACCTCTTTGACCATCATCCTATATCAGTACACGATGCAACTATGAAATAAAACAAGAGTATCATATTTTTTGAATTTTTCTAAAAACTGTGGGTTAACCCCTACAGAAATATTGATTTTTTCTGTAAATGTTCTATACACTGAAGTTTATTCTCTTTATAGTTTTTTTAAATTTCTAACTATTTTCTATATGTATATTAATGTATGCAAGATTTTTTTCATGGTTAATAGAAATCGTCTCTAATGTTTTAACAATTAAATTGAATAAAAATTTATATACTATCTAAATCAGCAAACTAACCACAATGAAATCTCTATTCTCTAAAGAATCAGAGACCACAAAGGTTTCAAACTTTTTTGACCAACATCCTATGTTAGTTCACGATGAACTATGCATTACAAATATTTTCATATTTTTGAAGTTTTCTCAAAATATGTAGGTTTACCCCTATGAAAATATTGAGTTTTCGGTAAATTCTCTATATACTGAATTTTATCCTCTTTAGTGTTGTTTAAATTTTTCTAACCACATTCTACATTTATATTAATTTATGAAAAGCTTTTATTCATCGTACATGGATATCATTTCTATTTGTTTAAATTAATATAACAAAACTTCATATATAACCTAAATAAATGGACTAACACCCATGAAACATATATTTTGTAGAGAACCGGAGACAACAGAGGTGCCAAATCTCTTTGACCATCATCCTATATCAGTACACGACGCAACTATGAATTAAAACAAGAGTATCATATTTTTTGAAGTTTTCTAAAAAACTGTGGGTTAACCCCTACAAAAATATTGAGTTTTCTGTAAATACCCTATACACTGAAGTATATTCTCTTTGTAATTGTTTAAAATATTTAACTACTTTCTATCTGTATATTAATGAATTCAAGACTCTTTTTTCATGCTAAATAGATATCGTCGCTAATGTTTTAATAATTAAAGAAATAAAAATTTATATATTATCCAAATGAGCAAATTAACTATTATGAAATCTCTATTCTCTAGAAAAAAAGAGAAGACAAATGTTTCAAACCTCTTTTACCATCATCCTATATTAGTTCACGGTGCAACTATGTATTCAAAATATTTTCATATTTTTGAAATTTTCTCAAAATTTGTAGGTTAACAACCCGTATGAAAATATTGGGTTTTTCGGTAAATTCTCTATATACTGAATTTTATCCTCTTGGGTATTGTTTAAATTTTTCTAAAAAAAATTCTACATTTATATTAATGTATGCGAAATTTTTATTCATTGTACATGGACATCGTTTCTTTTGTTTAACATTTAATTTAATAAAACTTCATACATAACCTAAATAAATGGACTAACCTCAATGAAATATATATTTTCTAGAGAACCAGAGACAAAAAAAGGTGCAAAACTTCTTTGACCATCATCCTATATCAGTACACGATGCAATTATGAAATAAAAATAGAGTATCATATTTTTTGAATTTTTCTAAAAAAACTGTGAATTTATAGAAATATTGAGTTTTTCTTACAAAAATATTGAGTTTTTCGTGTAAATATTTTATACACTGAAGATTATTCTCTTTATAATCGTTTAAAATTTCAAACTACTTTCTATCTGTATATTAATGTATGCAAGACTTTTTTATGGTACATAGACATCGTCTCTAATGTTTTAACAATTAAACTAAATAAAAATTTATATACTATCTAAATCATCATACTAACCACAATGAAACATCTATTCTCTAGAGAATCAGAGACCACAAAAGTTTCAAACCTCTTTGACCATCATCCTATGTCAGTTAAAGATGCAACTATTGCATTAAAATGTGAGACCCGCATCTCACGTAATAATATAATAATATTATTAATTGTCTGAAATACCATCATAATAATTATACATAAAAATCCAAATTTCATAAATCCAAATAATACACAAACTCGAATAAAGTCGGTAATATTATAAAATAAGTCTGAAACACAACGAAGAAAATAATCCCAAAAGCACCCCCCGATATGATCAATCCCGATCGTCAGTATCACCTGAAAGGGGGAAAGAAAGGAGGGGTGAGCAACAGGGGAGTCGCTCAGTGAGGTATGGGATGCTAAACACGCAAACCATTGACTTAGGTAAAAGAACTCCCACTATGGAAGTTTAGCACTAACATGAACAAACACGATGTCTAGGACATCACACGAAACAACCAATGCTATGATAGCACATAGATAAGCCATACGCCCCGCATTCTCCTCTACGGATATACCTCAAATACCTCTATATGCGTCGATAACCCAGACATCTCTGGACCCCCGCACTCGTACCATATGCGTCAAATGCAAACGTCTCTGCATGGCGCTCCAAACAAATATGCGTCGATAGCCCAAACGTCTTTGGACCCCCGCCCCTCAATATGCGTCGATAGCCCGGATGTCTCCGAACCCCCGCCCACTGATATGCGTCGATAGTGCAGAATTACGTCTCTGCACCCCCGCCCACCGATATGCGGCGATAGTACAGAATTACGTCTCTGTACTCCGCCCTCATCACATAGTCCCTACTAATATATCTCTAAATACGTATATATATATGTACCATCGCTTAACATCACCCAATCATATCAATAGTTGAATCCTCTAGACCCCTAGTTCCGGTTCGCAATGAATGAACTAACTACCACGCAAGACTCGATTTCAATCAGACGGAACATGTTTCGAAACTAAACGACCATAGGAAGAATTCTAATACTGGTTCGGGATTTACGGAATAGACCCTCACCTTAGCAACATGGAAAAGTGGTACTTGTGGACTCCTGGGGCTCAAACAGACTCCAAATCTGAAATCAGAACGAAAAATCGTGTCAGAACGCCTTTCGAACGGGTTAAAACGGGTAAACGGTAGCCCGGTCAAAAAGTCAAATCGCAGGTCAAAGTCAACCCTGGTCAAACCTTATCCAAATTGAAATTGAATTAAACCAACCGGTTTTCCTTAACCAAACCGAAATCAATTTAAACCGAAAATCGAATTAAACCGAACCAAACCGAATTAAACCGGTCAAACCGGTCAAACAGGTTAACCGGTCAACTCGTCGGTCAACTCGCCGGTCAACGGCGGTCCGGCGGCGGTCCGGCGGTGGTCCGGCGGCGGTCCGGCGGTGGTCCAGCGGCGGCGCGGCGGTGGTCCGGTGGCGGTCCGGCGGCGGTCCGGCGGCGGCGCGGCGGTGGTCCGGTGGCGGTCCGGCGGTGGTCTGGCGGCGGTCCGGCGGTGGTCCGGCGGCGGTCCGGCGGTGGTCCGGCGGTGGCGCGTGGATGCACGCGCGCGGTTGACGAAACTTCCGGAGGCGCGTGCGGCTTCGTCCGGTGTCCGATCTGGGCGATTCTGGTGTCTACGGCTTCGTCTCGACGAGAGGAACGCGATGGTGGTCTCGGATTTACCAGGTTCGTCACGGTTAGAAAGTTATGGGCATTTTACTAAACGAACGAAAATAAAACTCTATGGGTGGTGGTTTCCGGTGCTTACCAACTCCGGAGAAAGGCAACGACGAGCTGTACACGGTCTGAGGGTGCAGTGGCTCCGGTGGCGTGCTCTGCCGGCGACTTTCTCTCTCTCCTCTTCTTCTTCTCTTCTTCCTCTCTTCTCCCGTTTCTTTCTTCTCCCTTTTTCTTTTCTATAATTATTGGTGTGGTGGGAAGAAAATGAGAGGTGGAAATAAGTGGAGTGGGTGAAGGTAGGTGGTGGGAGTGAGTGGGATGTTACAATTCTCCCCCACTACAAAGGAATTCGTCCCGAATTCAAGTCAAGAGTTGACTGCCCAATATCATCCTGGAAGAGCTTCCGTGTCAAATAGAGTGTGAGCTGACTCACCTTCAACCAAAACTGATTAACTTCTATTGTAACCGAATACCAACATTATTCAAGGAATAATACTCACGGAAAGGTGCTATTTTTTTTTTAAATACCCAACTTCCCAAAAACGTTTTCGAAAAGTTTTTTTTTTTTTTTTTTTTTTTTTTTTTTTTTTAAATCGATGTAACCGGGTCTCCACGAATCGCCATCCCGGGTCGGAGCCGGGATGGAACCCGCTCTGATACCAAATTGTGAGACCCGCATCTCACGTAATAATATAATAATATTATTAATTGTCTGAAATACCATCATAATAATTATACATAAAAATCCAAATTTCATAAATCCAAATAATACACAAACTCGAATAAAGTCGGTAATATTATAAAATAAGTCTGAAACACAACGAAGAAAATAATCCCAAAAGCACCCCCCGATATGATCAATCCCGATCGTCAGTATCACCTGAAAGGGGGAAAGAAAGGAGGGGTGAGCAACAGGGGAGTCGCTCAGTGAGGTATGGGATGCTAAACACGCAAACCATTGACTTAGGTAAAAGAACTCCCACTATGGAAGTTTAGCACTAACATGAACAAACACGATGTCTAGGACATCACACGAAACAACCAATGCTATGATAGCACATAGATAAGCCATACGCCCCGCATTCTCCTCTACGGATATACCTCAAATACCTCTATATGCGTCGATAACCCAGACATCTCTGGACCCCCGCACTCGTACCATATGCGTCAAATGCAAACGTCTCTGCATGGCGCTCCAAACAAATATGCGTCGATAGCCCAAACGTCTTTGGACCCCCGCCCCTCAATATGCGTCGATAGCCCGGATGTCTCCGAACCCCCGCCCACTGATATGCGTCGATAGTGCAGAATTACGTCTCTGCACCCCCGCCCACCGATATGCGGCGATAGTACAGAATTACGTCTCTGTACTCCGCCCTCATCACATAGTCCCTACTAATATATCTCTAAATACGTATATATATATGTACCATCGCTTAACATCACCCAATCATATCAATAGTTGAATCCTCTAGACCCCTAGTTCCGGTTCGCAATGAATGAACTAACTACCACGCAAGACTCGATTTCAATCAGACGGAACATGTTTCGAAACTAAACGACCATAGGAAGAATTCTAATACTGGTTCGGGATTTACGGAATAGACCCTCACCTTAGCAACATGGAAAAGTGGTACTTGTGGACTCCTGGGGCTCAAACAGACTCCAAATCTGAAATCAGAACGAAAAATCGTGTCAGAACGCCTTTCGAACGGGTTAAAACGGGTAAACGGTAGCCCGGTCAAAAAGTCAAATCGCAGGTCAAAGTCAACCCTGGTCAAACCTTATCCAAATTGAAATTGAATTAAACCAACCGGTTTTCCTTAACCAAACCGAAATCAATTTAAACCGAAAATCGAATTAAACCGAACCAAACCGAATTAAACCGGTCAAACCGGTCAAACAGGTTAACCGGTCAACTCGTCGGTCAACTCGCCGGTCAACGGCGGTCCGGCGGCGGTCCGGCGGTGGTCCGGCGGCGGTCCGGCGGTGGTCCAGCGGCGGCGCGGCGGTGGTCCGGTGGCGGTCCGGCGGCGGTCCGGCGGCGGCGCGGCGGTGGTCCGGTGGCGGTCCGGCGGTGGTCTGGCGGCGGTCCGGCGGTGGTCCGGCGGCGGTCCGGCGGTGGTCCGGCGGTGGCGCGTGGATGCACGCGCGCGGTTGACGAAACTTCCGGAGGCGCGTGCGGCTTCGTCCGGTGTCCGATCTGGGCGATTCTGGTGTCTACGGCTTCGTCTCGACGAGAGGAACGCGATGGTGGTCTCGGATTTACCAGGTTCGTCACGGTTAGAAAGTTATGGGCATTTTACTAAACGAACGAAAATAAAACTCTATGGGTGGTGGTTTCCGGTGCTTACCAACTCCGGAGAAAGGCAACGACGAGCTGTACACGGTCTGAGGGTGCAGTGGCTCCGGTGGCGTGCTCTGCCGGCGACTTTCTCTCTCTCCTCTTCTTCTTCTCTTCTTCCTCTCTTCTCCCGTTTCTTTCTTCTCCCTTTTTCTTTTCTATAATTATTGGTGTGGTGGGAAGAAAATGAGAGGTGGAAATAAGTGGAGTGGGTGAAGGTAGGTGGTGGGAGTGAGTGGGATGTTACATAAAATTTCTCAAAATTTATAGGTTTACCCCTATGAAAATATTTAGTTTTTCGGTAAATTCTCTATTTGCAGAATTTTATCCTCTTTAGTGTTCTTTAAATTTTTCTAACCACATTCTACATTTATATTAATGTATGCAACATTTTTATTCATCGTACATGTACATCGTTTCTATTTTTTTAACACTTAATTTAATAAAACTTCATATATATAACCACTATGAAATATACATATTTTAGAGAACTAGAGACAACAAAGGTGCCAAAACACTTTGACCATCATCTAATATCAATACACGATCAATCTAAGCATTAAAAAAAGAGTATCAAATTTTTTGAATTTTTCTATAAATATTCTATACACTGAAGTATATTCTCTTTATAATTGTTTCAAATTTCTAACTACGTTCTATCTATTGTTATCGTGTTGACATTTAATTTTTTTAACCTAATTTAGTGTAACAAAAAAAACAGACCTCGCTTATGAAAAGTAATCTTCCAAGTGTCTCACCTCTTAAACGTAAGGATTTAGGTAATGAATGGTAACTTGTGTAAGTACGGTTTTGGACACTATTGTGACAGCCGTCCCGTGGACTTCACTGTCCCATAGACCTCAGGTTCACATCGCTGCAACGCACCGACCCCAACCCCTCCATTATGAGTTCTCATTAACTCCATAATTAGGTTGTTGATGAGACTCGAACCCATATCATCACCCTTTAACAGCACTTCCACAGGACAAGCTGTCACCAATTGATCTGCACTGGTTAAAACAAGTGATCCACTTCAATACCAAATTAAATTTCAATTTTGAATTAATAATATTTTTTTTTCAAATTATATAAAAATATTTTAGAATATTTTACATTATTTTTTATCTCAAAGATGCATTATTCTTTTATCAAAACCGCACTATTTTTCAACCAAATCCGCACTTATCTCGCAAACGGCATGAACCGCAGTTAGACCGTACCACACTTTAGTTTCGCACCGTTTATATTATCAAAACCCTGGTTACCATTCGGACCCTTACTCCCTCTCTTTCTTTTCTTTTCTTTTGTGCACAACTCCCTCTCTCTTTTTTGTGTGCAACTTACGACCCTCTCTCTACTCTACAATTCGTTATTGGTTGGTTGTCTGCGAAAGTTCTTTTGATTTGTTTAGGAGTTGGGCTAGGTGAGAGAGCTCTCGTCTCAATGACGGATTAGTACCCTCGACCGCTTTTGATGGCTATTGGGCTTTTAACAAATAGTCCCTTAAAGTGGCCCAATCTGTTAAAACATTGAAGTTTCTAGTCACCTCTTCTCCACTGCAACCCGCATCACCACCACAACCCGCGAACACGCAACTTTTACAACAATCACAAAAACACTATAAATCATTTCAAACCACTTTAGATTTCTCAAATAAAAAATGGCACTAGTTATCGTTTGCGATGCGTGATGGTAAATAAAATATATACTTTTTCAAAATTATATCTAAATAAAAATAATTAATTAAATTTTAAAAATTTAGAAAATATAAATATTATATTTTAATTTTTATTATTAATATATATACTATAGTTTTCAAACATTAATATATAAACATATATATATACCAAATTTTAATTTTTTATAATTTAATACTATGATTTATACAATTTTCTATATATTATATTAATATTAATTTCAATATTTTATAATTATATAAAGTGTTAATATTGTTAATTTATTAATAAACCATTGATTCATTTGATTAATTATAAGTATACAACAAACACATTAATTTCTAATTGTTATACTAGTCATGTAAATCGCTTAATAACGTTTAAAACTACAACCACATGTATCCGCAAACTCCCGCAGCCGCACCCGCAACCTTTGCATTTACACCAGTTAAACCCTAAAAGTGAAACTCTGTTTTCTCCTCCAAATTTTTATTATATTCATAATTCTGAGTTTTTATACACTTCAAAAAAATTTATAATGCCAAACTAATTGTACTTTAATTATAATTAAAAATATTATATGTAGTTATTATCTTTATTAATATAGGCAGAATTGAAAGAAAAATATTGCTATAAATTTATATTGGAAATGCAAAACTTTTATCTTTGTGAAACAAACAAAAAAACTCAAAATTACTGAATGGAAGGAGTATACAACATACCTCACTTTATTTCTTCATACATAATCATTTTGGGGTGGCACGGCCAATCATTGCATGAGTTGATCTTAATCCAGAATTTAGGAAGATAATGCGCAATTAATTGATTATTCAGAGAAAGATAGATAGCCTTATAATGATTGTAATTATTAATGCTTCGATATATCAACTAGATCATAAATTATTTATCATTTTCTTACAACCGACCAATTAAAAGCCAGTCTCCAGTAGATTCATCCCACTTTTGAGTCCTCCTTTCTCCACAGACACACTTATAAATGATTGTGGTTGAAAAATATTTACTTGTAAAACAATTTCTGAGAAATAAAAATTTCCCGGCTTGTGCAATGTTTATTTTAAATTATATTTTTAACTAGAGATCGTTAGTTCAACTGAAAAGTATTTTGGTCATTGTATCAGAGGTTTCCAATTTGAGTGACCACTAAGACAGAATCAATATTATATGTTGTGGTTTAGAATATGGAAAAATAGAGTTTCGGTCCGAATTTCCTAATAATTAAAAAAATGGTGTATAACAATTATAGAAACTGACAAATAACAAAAACTATTATGAAAATAATAACCATAAATAGCGGAAAGAGGGTCAAATGTTGTGGTTTGAAAGTGGAATGAGAGGCCACGACACAAACAAAAAAAAAGTTCTTATCTGGTGCACCGTCCCACATGTGATTAGACTGTTCAAAAAGAATGGCATGGTCCTTTATTAGATTGTGGTCACTAGTGGACCACCAAGGAGGACCAAACTAATCAATATGGTTCTCACATGGATTTGAACTTTTGTAACCAAACAACAACATGCTGTGTCATATGGTGTCCGTCACGTGGGAATATCGCGTTCTCTCTCACACCGAAAGTCCTCCTCCAAGATCGTCTCTGTTCCGGCACGTGCCTTGTGGTGGTGTTCGTCACGTGGGTATATACTGGTCTCTAGCGATACTGAATGTCTTCTTGTGGTTGGTTATTACTACTTATTGGTCCAAAATTATTGAGGGCAGTGCAAAGATTTTGTTTGCATCGTCGTCACCGACACATGTGTCATCGGACTTATAATTCAATGGGTCCCATGCGAAGACTAACGTCGGATACGGGGTCATACATAGTCATCTCACGGTGAACCAGGCTTCGTTCTGTACAGTTTCGTTACGGTGTTAGTATTTGCAAGCTGTGACGTTAGGGTTTTCTATTCTTTGATACGAGAGATTATATGTTTCAATACTGTAGGAGGTTTGATTGTAGTGCCTAACATGGTTAAATATTTTTTGATTTCAGGTTCCAAATCGGGATAAATATGGTACGGTTATGATAGTAACAAAAACATATAGATACATAAGTGAGAGTTATTGGTTCTTGTATATTAATAAATTTAAATTAAATTAAGTATTATTAATTCTATAATTTTAAAATTTATATGAAAATTATGTGGTATTAGTTTCATGATTTATAAATTTTTAATTTAAATTAGGTATTATTCAATTATTCGGATTCACTAATGGATTTAATTTTATAATAAATTTGAATAAATTTTTATGGATTTCTTTGTTAAAATACAAAGACACAAATCCAAAGAAAAGCGAATTTGTAAATACTAATTAAAATGTATATATTAGATATGAAAATTAATATATTTTACATTGATTTATAAATATTATATAAATTTCAAAATATACTCAATTACACAAACCAGTAACCCTCCTAAGTTATATACAAAATTTTTTTACTATTTATGGTACTACCGTGCGGTCCGGTCACCATTTGAAATTTCAATATTAACCTAAAATCTCAAAATATAATTTCATTTAAGTTTGTATTGGTTCGAGGTAGTTACAAACGTGGACCATTTGAATAAATTTCATGAATAAAAAGGTAAATTTGTAACGTTTCTTTTCTACATATTCTAGAATCTTTGATACATGTTAAACGTGTATGGTTATACGATCGACGGGCTTTGTAAAGTTTGCATGCTCAAGACTCAAAACGACAAAACGCCAATTCTTTTTAAGCTGCTTTTTACCCATTACGGAAACAGAGTTTTTGAATAATTGAGCCTTTTAACCATGACGTGTTCGTTGCTCAGGCAAAGCATATATAGCGACAGCATAACCAACATTTGAGCTTAAAGAAAGTTTTACTTAAAATGTGTAAACTGACTGTTGTGATTTACTGATCATTTGCGTGAAATGCGCTATTTGATAATTGATATCTAGAAGATTAACTAAAGCTAGTCATCACCAAACTAACATAAATTCAATATCACAGTCATAGTATATAGCCATAGGGTTGGTTAGTTCGTTTAGATGTTCAAATATTAGCGCCTTAACGGTAGTATAGTTGTTGAAAACTTCTTCTGTTCAAAGCTAATGATCGAGATTCTTCCACTATGTTACTTGTACCAAACTTAAATATCACACGATCAGAAAAAAACTGCTATCAAACGTTTTCCTTTCACATACGATTGTTGATTTTTTACTAACCAAAATGTTTCGAGTTTTACTATGGTTTGATCCACTTGTTCTCCAAGTTTCACTTAGATTCAACCAAATGAGCCTCAAGATTACATACATATAGCCTTGTTTGGAGGGATAATTTTATCTTGTTATTATATGATTGGCCCTGCATCTATTGTAGAAGAGTTTTTATATACTGAAAAGGGGAAATAACAGCAATCAGTTAAAACAATCTAGTAAAACTGAAGACAGTTATTTTCGTAACTTTTGTCAGCTATTTTCAGGCTGCAATTAGAGTGTTGATCTTTGAAATGAAATAATATGAATGCCTTTATACCAATAATTTCATATTTTTTTTCCAATTTGACATGAATGGAACAGAATAGTATATTCATCAATTTCAAAAATAAATAGATAAATACAAAGATAATCATTCCAAAACAAATTTGGTCATGAATGAATGGAATGAATTTCTTTTCCATTGTTGTTGTATTCCATCTTATTAGTCCATATATTTTAATTCCATATATTTTAATTCCATAAATTATTTATTATTTTACCAGTATCTTAATATTTTCTGTACTAAACATTATTTATTATTTGCATAATAACAACACAACCAATAATAAAATAAAATTCATAAGATAATCAGTTAAACAAATTATATAATTTGAAAACATTATTTAAATTATTTCAAAAATTCTTCTAAAACATCATTTAATGATGATACACATAGAGTATTATATAATTGAAATCCATTTTTACTAGACATGAATTTATATGAACGATGAAAGCCAAATAAAACTTTTTAGAAATTCGCCAGATAATTTTGCCATATAACGAACTGGGATCAGATATATATAGACAATATTTTTTATGTTTTATATAAAAGTTTCAATAAAATTTTACGATTTATAAAAAAAAATATAATATAAAGACAAAAATGATGACTTGCTACGTCTCTGGCCTCTGCCTTTATCCTGTTGCCACAAGAAATATGAGGGGAATAATAGAGTAACCCCAAGAAATAAAATGAAGTGATATCTAAACTTCTATACATCATTAAATGGATTCTGGTGATTTCTGATTCGTGACTCTTCTTCTCTCTCTCTCTCTCTCTCTCTCTCTGCATTATTAGCTCTCTCTCCGGTGTATATTACGTCACTTTCTCCGAGCTTCCGTCATCTCTCCCGTGCGTAATACGTCAGTTCCTCCTCCTCCCTCTCTTCTCCTTCCCTTCATACATTTTGGACTTGTTTTTGTTTTTTTTTTCTTAAACTTTTGAATGCACTTTAATTTTTCAATAATCTTCACTTTGTTATAAGAGAATCACATTCTTGATAGAAGAAATATAGTACATATAAAATAGAATAATCTCAATTAAATTGTTATAAAGGAGGAGATTAACAATGGTTTCTTATTTTCCCTTTATTACTTAGTCTTTACTTTATGAAGAACTAATGTAACTCTTAAGTAATCAATTATTTTCTTCCTCTTTAATTTGATTTTTTTTTTTTTTTGCTAATTTGAAAGCTTAATTATTAAATACAAGCAAACTAGTGGGTTTGGCAGCAATATTGTTTCACAAATATAGTAAAATCAGGCAAAGAGAATAATAAAGGACAAAGTGCTTTTTAATTTCAAGATTCTCTAAGATGTGAAAGTTTTCATTGCTTATTTTCCTGGAAAAGTAAAAAAGAGAAAATCTTCAAATCTTGCAACTTGGTTTTTATGTTAATAAGCTATCTCCAGATATGTTTTTCTTAAAAGATAAAACTCATTTTGGCTTCAAGTCTGATCACATTCTCATATACTATGAAAGAAACCCATTTACTATTTTCTAAGTTGTAAAGTTCTAGAGAAACTTAGAACTCTTGTGATTGTGTCAATGGAATTCCATGTCAGACATGATTATTCTCTCTTACCATCTTTTGTCTTTTAACGGTTTCAAAAGTCCACATACTATCTTCTATCCCCTGTTTTTCTCCCGGGAAAAGAATCTCAAAAAGCAATACTTAGTACTTTTAACACTATTTTTATCTCCCTCTTGCAATTTGATTTAATGCAACTATCTGAACCTCTATGAATATACCATACCACCCACAGGTTTGAAGATCATATGGTAGTTTCACCTACTGTGCAAAATGGGTCATTTCTCTTCCATGTTCAACAGCTTAGCTAGATCCTTCTCTAACAAGAAAGCCAAGAACAACAACAACAACAACAATGGTAAAAGCTATGCTAAGGAAGCTGCAGATGAAATGGCGAGAGAGGCGAAGAAGAAGGCAATGATCCTGAAGTCCTCTGGTTGTGTTAATGTAGATGGATCCAATAACTTGGCCTCTGTTTTCTCCAGACGCGGTGAGAAAGGTGTTAATCAGGACTGTGCCATCGTCTGGGAGGTACATTATTACCTAAAAATGCAAAGTTATTTTGCTTTTTTCATTTTTAGTATTTGTGATTTACTTAGCGCAATTTTGTAGTCATTGTTTTGCTTATTTTAAGCATATTGAAGTCCAAAGATGTTAACTTACTCCTCTTTTGCGTCAAGATTGTTTTAAAATACTCCTCTGTATCTAGGGTTATCACCAGTACAAAGTTTCACAAGCTTATCTGCGTCTAGGTTTGTCTCTAAGTTGTTTAGACTGCATGTTTTCTCTTTTTGTTGTGGTTTCCCTTAAGATGAAGCATCTAAACAGAAGCTAGTTTCATGCTCAAAACAGGCTCACTAGGGTTTCCTAAATGTAACTGACGAAAAAATGTCTTCAAATGCTTATTCATGTATATATTTATTTCATAATGTATTGAGCATTTTCTTGAATCTTGAAACAGGGATTTGGATGTCAAGAAGACATGATGTTCTGTGGGATATTCGACGGACACGGTCCCTGGGGTCACTTCGTGTCCAAGCAAGTCAGAAACTCAATGCCTATATCTCTTCTCTGCAACTGGCAAGAGACTATGTCTCAGACCACATTAGCAGAACCCGAAACGGACCAACGTTTCGCCATCTGGAAACACTTGTACCTCAAAACCTGTGCAGATGTTGATCAAGAACTTGAGCATCACCGAAAGATCGATACGTTTAACAGCGGCACCACCGCTCTAACCGTTGTGAGACAGGTAAAGAGACCATCAAGATTATGAAACTTAGACCTATTTGGTAATGAATGATCTTCAAAGGGTTTATTGCTACAGGGTGAAGTTATTTATGTAGCAAATGTTGGAGACTCACGTGCCGTACTGGCCACGGTTTCAGAAGATGGAAGTTTAACCGCGGTTCAGCTCACAGTTGATTTCAAACCAAACATACCTCGTTAGTTCTATATACATTCCACGACTAGAACTATATAAATCATGTAAATCTCATTGGTTCTGAATCTTTACATGTTTTCATCAAAACAGAGGAGGAGGAACGTATAATCGGATGCAACGGGCGAGTATTCTGCCTAGAAGACGAGCCAGGGGTCCACCGTGTGTGGCAACCGGAAGAAGAATCTCCGGGGCTAGCAATGTCGAGAGCATTCGGAGACTATTGTATCAAAGAGTACGGATTGGTCTCAGTTCCTGAAGTGACTCAAAGACATATCTCCACTAGAGACCAGTTTGTAATCTTGGCCACTGATGGGGTAAACGCATTTAAAATAAGTCTACTTCGGTCATTTTTTCAAGATTATTTTTGTGATAAAAAAATTTTAAAAATAGATTTGAGAGATTTGTCATATTTTGTATGCTTATAAATGATGAAGTCATTTTCTTTTAGGTATGGGATGTGATATCAAATGAAGAGGCCATAGACATTGTCTCCTCAACCGCAGAGCGGCCAAAGGCGGCCAAGCGGCTGGTGGAGCAAGCGGTTAAGGCATGGAGTAAGAAGAGACGTGGAATCGCCATGGATGATATCTCAGCTGTTTGCCTCTTCTTCCATTCTTAGTCGGTGTCAGACCGGAGCTCCAGCTTTGTCAGGACGTCTTTGTCAAATCTTTAATTAAGCAACATATTCACCCTGCCATAACCTTTAAGTAGGTAATGGTTTTGGGACTTAGAAAATGTTGTTGTCATGTAAATAGTCTCTCAAAAGATCGCACTGAATCTTATAAAAATAAGGTTACAATGTATTGTACAGCTTGAGTAACTTAGATATTCACAAGTAAGTTTTTTTATTAACATACACACCTTCTCAAACCTAGGAAGCAATCAAAAGAACTTATTCTCATTATCTATGTCTATATAACTAACATCTCTATACATTAATGAAAATGTGTGAGACTTTTTAGCCACCTAATACGGTTTTCGATAACCGGTTTAGTCTCCAATAAATAGTGATCAGTGGAAGACTTGAGGAGCAGTGTAGAACTCAGTTTCGTTGAAGACCGGTCTCAGATCTTCTTGATCACACATGAATTGTAATGGGAAACACACGAGGTGCCCTCTTGTTTCCTTCAGCATCTGCCACGAGTCGCTGCCGCATGGTTTTAGCTTTTCAGGTGCAATGCCAAGGTCTATCGTCGTATGACCTAACTTGTCTTTACAAATAGCCACGTGGTGTCTTAATGCAGCTCTGTGTTTAGGCAGATAAATCAAGATCATAATTTAAGACAACAAGTATGTAAATTTAGTACTTCTATCCCTAAAAATCATAGAAGGTAAGAAGTAGGAACCTTGAACGTATGTTTTCATTAGGTATGCATGAGAAGACTTTGTCGTAGATGTCAGTGTTCTTCTTAGCCGTGTCCATCCACAAGTCTTGGTATGTTGCATCTTTGATTGGATCTTCAATCATTTTCACCTAAACAACCAAAAAAAAGATTTTAAATTTAGAAGTTACTATTAAGTAAACGAGTGAAGACACTATAAAGTGGGGGTATAATTCAACATCCGAGCTCCCCAAGCGTCCGGCGTACTCCAGCCGATAATGTAAGATGCTACGGACACTCGCCGCTCTAATCTGGACTCATCTCGGTGGGTGCCAGGATACACCGGATTATTCAAAAAAAAAAAGACACTATAAAGTAGAGTAAAGGAGTTGTTTATATATTTTCAAATTACCTCTCCGGGTCGAAGGCCAAGATGTTCCGACCAAAGTGAACATCTGAGACTATACGAGAATTTTCCAGCCATCCACTTCACTCCATTCATCGAAGACTCCACAAACTCTTTGTCTTCGATCACAACTCCTATCTGAAAACATAATTGTTTCAAAATGAATACATAACTCTTTTATGTTTCTTCAACAAAGAATCAAAACGAGAGTTGTGGAAATACCTCAGAATCACGTGACCCTAGTAAGCTCCGATCATTTATATTAGAAGATCCTATCACTGCTATACGGTCATCAACAATCAGTAGCTTGCTATGCACGTAAATCTGGCTAGTGGCAATAGAACCATCCTCGTACAACCGTCCGTACGATCTCAAACCATAAAAGGAGATGTAGTCTTGTGTTTTGGGACCAAGCAAAGCGTTAAGGTTGTCAAGAATCGAAGTACGTTCTCTGGAGATGGTACGGTACTGCCAATGCATCAATGCTCGAACCGTAGCTGCTCCAAACTCATCAATACCTCCCTGTTTAATGTACAACATAGGAAAATGAATTGCATTTTTTTAACTATTTGTGAGTTCAATACAAAGAACCAAACTGTACCTGAAACCCAGGGAGGAGTGGTACAACGACCACTACTCGGAAGCACTTGTTCTCCTCATGAGCCTTCAGAATGCGTCTGTATAAGGCCTCGAGAACCCGGTTTAGGATGGTTTCATCTTTCTCTAGCCCAGACATGAAGAACTGGTTCTGGTAAACCGGAAGATTAGATGAATATATAGATTTTATATGGAAATGTTTGAATGATGAGTTACTATTTATATACCTCGATGTAGATAAAATGTTCTGCGTTTTGGATGAGAGAACAGTAAGCTTGGTGAATGCTATCTTCAGGCTGGTTGGTACCAGCTGACCATTGGCTAACACTTCTAATGATCTGACAACGACAATCACTTTGCTTCCCGATCTGCCACCACCACTCGTTCACAGTCTCATCCCTATCGCTTTCCTCTGAAGTTTCACCAGGAGACTCATCTCGACCATCGAGGGCTTGTCTTGAACCTCTGACAAACTTTATATCTCCTTTTGTGGTGAAATCCGCATCGGTTTCTTGCGGGAGAAGCAAAGGGATGTCTTGGGGAGGTGAGGTAGATGAGAATGAGTCTTGTCTGGATAGAACAACAGGTTTGGCAGGGTCTTCCTCGGGTTTAGTTGCTGAGATAATATCGATCTCTCTAGTTCCTAAGTAGTGAGGAAGAACCATGTGGTGATGAGGCATCAGCAATGGAATGGTCTGTTCATTAGGTGCCTTGTTTCTCTAATCAAAACAAAAGGACTAAACGTAATCAAAACCTTATAAAACAAAACACAATTTCTGAAAAAACGTCCATATCTCTACAATACATTTTTTAATACTAGGAAGTTCGGGACGAAACCCGCATTCCCCTCAAGACTCAAATCCCCTCACACAATGGCCAAAATTCTTCCCAACTCTGCTAACGACTTCTTATTACAAGACATTTACCTTAGAGTGGTTCCATCTCTGGACAAAATGTCTAGCCACATCGCGGCAGGGCGGTCCCCAGAGAGCACAGTGAACTTCATGCCACGGCATTCTAGGGTATTTTCTCCGGTCTAGCTCGTCTTTCATCGTTTCCTCCCATGAGTTTGGTTCAGATTCTCTGACAATAGATATAACAATTTGTTAGAAAGATGATTCCTGTTGCTAAATGAAGTTTAGGACTCTTACCTAGGGTTATAATAATCTTTTCCAGGCCATATATGAGGAGGACAGTCTCCAACTTTGTGTTCTGCTGTATCGTACCTGCCGAAACAGAGATCCAAACCTCCAATGAAGCAAACTTGGTAATCTACAATCACTATCTTGTCGTGGTGCGACCTGGAAAGAGACATAAAATTCAACTTTAACTAGTTTCGTGGCTAATAAGTAACCTAAATCTATATAGGTTACTGTACCAGAGGTAAATGCCGGTGGAGAGATGGTCTGGATAACGAAGAACCTTGACGTTCTTGTGAATGTTTTGAAGCCGTTTCTTGCTGTACATGCTGTTGATTTTCAGCGCGATTTGAACTTCCTTATACATAAGAATATAAATCTGCAAACAAAGTTTTAAGATTTGTTACAAACCCATTAGAATAAACTGGGAGATATGCAATAGTATTAAAGCATTACCTTAACGCCCTGTTTTGCTTTTGTCTCAAGCAATGCATCGAGCCGCAAAGATGGATGATCTTGAAACGGACGTTTGAGATATAGCTCCGGACATAACCACCAACCCGTGATAAATATCTACATATGAAGTTTACATTTAAGACTTCACTCAAACTATATATATAATCATGTGGTTGGATTCTTAATTAGTGGTACCTCTGATGTAGCGTTTTGGATTGCAAAAGCAATGGCTTCAAACGCAGTGTGACCATCTACGAACCACTGAGCTTGGCTACCATCTGATGTCAATCCTCTAGGCGGCGCAAACGAACCAAACCTATGTGGATTGTAGCAACCAGCCTCGTCCACGGCGTTAACCCACTCTTTGACTTTCCTGCAGCTTGTAGTTCTCAGCCTCACGGTTCTGTCTCCACTTGTAACCTTAAACCCAAAACGCAACGGGTTGCGTTCCTTCACTTGCTCAGCCAAACGTGGTTGGCCAGAAGATTCTTTTGTACCATGGAGCCCTAATGAGTCGAACACCATTATATCTAGAAGCTTTCCGTTGAACGGATCTTCAAGTAACGCCAGGAATCCTGGTTTTAGAACCGCCCAAACCTGTAAAACATTCTAAAAAAATCAGACATCATTTATCCAAGAAAGAAACATTTAGAAACTTTACACAAACCCTGTCCTAACCTTTGCCCAGCTATTACCAAAGCAGCCTAGACATTGTGAAGGAAGACAGCATCGGCCACCATCAGACCCAGGGACTTCCCTCAGGTGCTTCACTGTGACATACCCTTCTTTCATCTTCGAACCGTACTCTCTAGCAAAGGATAGTCTAGAAACTTCCAGGAACTTGCACACCTGTGGGTACAGTTTGAGTGTGAGGCAAGAAACATGGAAACCACACAAAGAAAGTCTTTTTTGTGAATTCATGGAGGTTCGGGGATGAAACCCGTAATTCCCATAAAATGTAATATTAGTTTCGTCCTATCGATCACTCGAGCTGGAGATCTCTGACACAATGGTCAAGATCATTTTCAGTTGAACTAATGACATCTGGTCACGAAAAAAATTCACAGTCACTGGCAGAGAGAAAAACTCAAACCTCTTTGGAGTTAACAATGTCCAAGTTCCCAAGAAAGAGATTCAAGTAGCCCTGCATTGCGGCTCTCCCACGGTCTACAACTGTCTCTGACCTGCCTATCGTTGGACGGATGATCGATAACGCTGCACGCGAAGGAACATTCCTGAACAACATAGCAACCTAATGTTTGAGAAACTTTACAAAACCAAAAAGGTAACTATCTAAGCTGTTTAGAGCACCTGTTCTTGACACTATCTTCAGTGTAGTGCAGAGGAAGAGCACCATCATCTGGTTCTTCATCATCTTGTACAACTGATCCTTGCATATCAAAGATCCCTAAGCTATTCAGCCACTCTCTAACCTGTCCAAAAGCAGTAATTTTCAAGTTTCAAGAATTTGTTAACAAATCTGCAAAAGCCTAAACACTCTGACCTGTTCTTGCTTCTCGTGGAGGTCTTCAATGATCAAACGTTTCTTCAAAGCAAAGTGTAGGTAAAGAACTTGAGAAGCTTTCTTTTGTAATGTCCACTTGAACTAAAAACATACCACCACACACACAAAAAAAAAACAGAGGATTAACAATTAATACAGAACATTAACCCTAATTAATTACAATTTAACATTGCAAACTAGTCGTCTCTACTAAACCATAAGTCCACATTATAATATATACAAGATAGATAGATAGATAGATATATAGATAGATAGAGATACTTGTTTATACTGAAGCTCCAAGGTGTAAGAAAGAAGCAAAGGGCTAAAGTCAGTAGTGTCGGGACGCGAGACGAAGACGATCTTAGCCTTAGGAAGCTCTTCGAATATCTGACTTTCTCCGGCAAGACAGTTCGCCGTCGTCGCCGCCGTTCTTCTGATGACGCCGTCGGATTTAACGCCGTTAAGCAGTTTCTCCGTCGACATCGGTTAATATTCTCCTCGCCGTCGTTAGCACGATGGCATGTCCGAGATTCTAGTAACCAGAGTAATTCAGATTTAAAGCAAATAGGTTTTTAAATATGTCTGGCACACGAATAGTATATATCAACGGCGAAGGAGGAGTGGTTCCGTTACGTGAAGTTTTAACGTGTGATGATGATGACACGTTAGTATATTGCCACGTGTACGTTGAGGATCGATGGTATATGGTTACTTCCGTCTACCCTTTGCCGTGTATTTTTGCAACTTGGTTAACAACATTACGTCGTTTCCAAGTTGGACAAGGAGTTCAAGGTTTCCTTGTCTTAAACAAAATAGCGTAATGACTAGTTTACCCTTAGACTTTGCCTTGCGGAAATAACTCCGAAATCGTTGTGTATATATATCTAAGCTGTTTACACAATTTAATAAGCAATTTACATTTTTGTAACCACAATATTCTGTAATGTCTAATCAAATCTCCAATCTATTTTTTTGTATGTGTCTACAGTTGCTAAATGTTAGCATAATTGAAATTATAGTAAGTCAACTTAAATGTAAATTTTCAATAATATGTAAATTTTCAGTAATTGGAGCATAAGCTACTTTCTTTTAGGATTTAGTTCGAAATAGTTTATACTTCCTCCGTTTCAATTTAATTTTTATTGTATAGTAAAACTTTCATTTCAAAATAAATATTATTTATGATTTTAATGCAGAATTTATTAATTTATAAGTAATGATATTTTTATTTTGAAAATATAAAAAAAAAGAAATTTTAATCCGTATGTAGAAACATAAAACGACAAATAAAATGAAACGGAAGTATTATGAAACATGAGACATGTATTTTGTTGATAAATTTATACTCCCTCCGTTTCGTTTTACTTGTCGTTCTAGGTTTTTACACGCAGATTAAGAAATCATTTAATTTTACATATTTTCTAGATAAAAACACAATTACCTATACACCTAACCACATTTCAACCAATAGAAAAATAGAATAACAGATAAAACTAATAAATTTTGCATTGAAATTATAAAACGACACTTATTTTGAAACAAAAAAATTTCTCTACAACGACAACTAAATCGAAACGGAGGTAGTAACTTGCAATGTGTTGGTAAAGAGGGATAATTTGGTCTTTTGGTTGATTCAAGAGTTGCTATTGTGCGAAGTATATGCCATGCAAGCATCAAACGACAAGAATATCCCTATTTTTTGTGCTTTACCAGATCAGAATATTCCCACAAAAACTTATTCAATCCATATAACATATGTGATTAGACCAAAGAAATGATTGTGTATAGACCTCCACTTTTGTTCATTTAATTAACAAACAAATTACTTGTATGATTTTTTTTAAACAAAAAAGAATACTTGTATGATTAAGAACTTTGCTTTGTCTGACCTTATCTTCATATAAAGTAATAAATACTTAATTAATTATAACGTATACGCATCAACATTTACAGTTAAGAGAATTAAATTAACATTCATTATCAAACGATCAACCTGAAGTGTAAAAAAGTAGTACATCGAAACTACGGAACCATCACTTTCATTTCAAGCTAATAAAGTAAAATTTCACTTTCATCATCCAAATATTGATAATTGCTAAAATCATCATCAAATAGTTTTGTAAATTAGTATTCCAAAACGGAGTAATTAATATCATAATAGCAAACATTCTTTTAGGACAACCTTAGTAGTAATCACATTCTTCCTCAAGCTCCAGAAATACTCGGAATTACAAATCGAAGACCAACTTTTAGTGGGCTAATACTAGGCCTAGCTAATACTTCCAAATTGGGCCTTAGAAAACGAATGAAAAGTTCTACAAGCCCATAAACCGTTTCAAACAAAACCGAAGCTCACATTTCTACAAAGGCTGTGAACTTCCCCAAGTGAAACCATGTAATCATCAGACCTGAAATAAGATAGCAGATAGTATGTAAAATTTCTTTGTAATCAGAATTAGAAAGAAAAATCTAAGATTAGTTGAAATGGACAGATAGCAGTAGCTCCTTTAAATTGACTAATTAAGTTTTACTAATCATCTATATCGTCAAGAACTAGATTAACTAATTAAGTTCCACTAATCATCTATATATTTTCAATCCGGTGAAAACATAAATAACTTTTCCACTTTTAGTTTCTTCATTCACAAGAAAAGTTCATACAACATATTATTCTATACAAATACATACGAGTATATAAACATCTAAATTATGTATACATTGATTCTAGAATATGAAACAGAACAAATGACAATACCTCAATAAAAAAAACAACTGTGAAAGAAGAGTTTGAATAGCAATTAGCAGTTATTCAACACGATTAAGACTCTGATTGTTCTGGTTAGAACAAACAAACAAACAGACAAACAATTAAAAACAAGCTTATAATTATTTTTCTCAATTTAGAAACTCTGACGAAACAGAGAAGACAAAAAAAAACTAACCGTATTTCCCGCCAAACCTCAAAAAACAGATAAACACGAATAACGAACTCTTAATTTGTCGTTTCAGTTAGCAAAAAAACTCATCACGGCTATTATGTGACACAGATACAACACTCCCAAGGACGCTACGTAACCTTCCAAAGATGAGTCCATAAAAACTCACAACCTCTTTTTCTCAAAAAAAAGAACAACGAACAGCTCTAACATCTTTAAATCTAAATTTTTTTCAGAGCTGTTCTAGTTCAACAAACGATGTCGTATGGTTACGACGATGCTTCAAAGAAGAAGAGGAGGTCTGTTGTTATCTCAATCTCCTCTCTTCTACTCATCTCCTTGGTGGTCGCCGTTACCATCAACCTCAACAAGAACGAAGCTAACGGCGACTCTAACAGTAAAGGAGAGATAACGGCTTCCACGAAGGCCGTTAAGGACGTATGTGCACCAACGGATTACAAAGAGACATGCGAAGACACTCTTCTCAAGAACGGTAACAACACGACGGATCCGATGGAGTTGGTTAAGACAGCATTTAGTGTAACAATGAAGAAGATCACTGAAGCAGCTAACAAGTCGCAGACCTTGATGGACCTTCAGAAGGATCCGAGGACGAAGATGGCGCTTGATCAGTGCAAGGAGCTGATGGATTACGCGTTGGGAGAGCTAACCAATTCTTTCGAGGAGCTTGGGAAATTTGAATTTCATTTGCTGGACGAAGCTTTGATCAATCTGAGGATTTGGCTCAGCGCGGCGATCAGCCACGAAGAGACTTGTCTTGAAGGGTTTGAAGGAACGCAAGGGGACGCTGGAGAGACCATGAAGAAGGCCTTGAAAACCGCTATCGAGTTGACGCATAACGGGCTAGCGATCGTCAGCGAGATGTCGAATTTCGTGGGACAAATGGAGATTCCTGAGCTGAGCAGCCGTAGGCTTCTGTCTCAAGAAGTCCCCTCGTGGGTGGACCAGAGGGAACGTAGGCTCTTGCAGGCTGCTGAGGGGTATACCTATGCGAAGCCTGATATAGTGGTGGCTCAGGACGGGAGCGGTCAGTATACAACGATCAACGACGCGTTGAAGTATGTACCAAAGAAGAAGAACACGACCTTTGTGGTTCATATTAAAGCTGGTATCTACAAGGAGTATGTTCAAGTCAACAAGAGCATGACTCATCTTGTCTTCATCGGTGATGGTCCTGACAAAACCATCATCACCGGTAGCAAGAATTACAAGGACGGTATCACTACCTACCGTACCGCCACAGTTGGTAAGATATATATAATATTTAGTGTTCTAAAAATCGATTTAAACATCCGTCTACAATAGTATCTTATAGAGCGCCTAATAACCATGTAGCTATTATTTCTAGAACATTGTATATATTTGATTTGTACTTGGAAGTCATATAATGTTAATGCTATTGCAGCCATCGTTGGAGACTACTTCATTGCCAAGAACATTGGGTTCGTAAACACGGCCGGTCCCATCAAACATCAAGCCGTTGCGGTTAGGGTTCAATCAGATGAGTCGATATTTTTCAACTGTCGATTCGATGGTTACCAAGACACACTCTACACTCACTCCCACCGTCAGTTCTACCGAGATTGTACCATCTCAGGCACTATTGATTTCCTCTTTGGAGACGCGGCTGCTGTGTTTCAGAACTGTACCTTGTTAGTGAGGAAGCCACTCCCGAACCAGGCGTGCCCTATCACAGCTCATGGTCGTAAAGACGTGAGGGAGTCAACAGGATTTGTGTTCCAAGGTTGCACAATTGCCGGCGAGCCAGATTACTTGGCTGTCAAGGAAACTAGCAAAGCCTATCTCGGAAGGCCTTGGAAAGAGTATTCAAGAACTATTATTATGAACACTTTTATTCCTGATTTCATTCAGCCACAAGGTTGGCAACCGTGGCTCGGAAACTTCGGTCTCGACACATTGTTCTACTCTGAAGTTCAGAACATAGGACCCGGAGCAGGACTTGCAAACCGGGTTACTTGGCCGGGAATCAAGACACTAAGCAATGAAGAGGTTCTCAAGTTCACACCGGATCAGTACATCCAAGGTAATGTTTGGATTCCGGGCAAAGGTGTCCCCTACACTCCTGGTCTCTTGGCTGCTAACCCGAACGCTGCTGCAACCACCATCCCTAGCACCTCAGCTGCTCCAGCTTTCTCCTCCTTCTCGGACACAAGTGGTGCTGGCTCGGTTTCTCCAGCAGCTGCCCCGAAAGGTTCTACCAAGAGCGCTGCTACGATGGTTTTAATCGACTAAATGGTCGATTAAGACAGACATATACTCTATTCTTTCTATCTCTAATTTAAGAAAACCTGGAAGTTGTTTACAAAACCTAATTATTATAACCATTATGTAGAAATTAGTTCACTGCTATATAATTTGCACGAACTGTTCCAAATAAATTTATTTTTTTAAACTATTTATATAACTAAAAAGTGATTAAAATCTGCAAATGAAAATGTTTGTTTTAAGGCGGGGAAGATTAAAGGTTTTGTGTGTTTGAGTGTGACGTATAAACCAAGTAACCATAAGTTCATTTTGGCTGTAACCATGGTGCATAACAATTGTATAAGCACACAACTAATCCAGACGAAACAATCTTAAAACATTGTCTGAAACAGGCAACAAAAAACAATCCACGATTCTATAACAAAACTCGAGAAGCAAGTACAAAGACGCAGACAATGTTCTTAAACCTTGAATCCACGGCTCTTCCTCTTTCCTCTGGCCTTCTCGAACTTCCTCCCCTTGGACCGAACATATGGCTTGGAGTGACTGTGTGGCACACCAGGAGCAGGACCAAAGTGCTTCACAGCTTCACGTGAGTTCTTAGGTCCTCTAAGAAGAATCTACAAACAAAAAGAATCAAAGGTTACACATAGAAGTTGAAAATGGAAGTAGAGCGGTTTGGTCGAGAGAAATTAATTACAGTGTTCTGTCCAAGTGGAGCTCTGAGAGCAAGCTGGTCAAAGGTCAAACATTCACCACCAGCTTTCTCAATACGAGCTCTGGCTCTCTCTGTGAACCTCAAGGCAGTAACCTTCATAGCTGGGATCTCATGTACCCTCAAATCATCGGTTATGGTTCCAACCAAGACAGCAATCTTATCTTCCTATGGTATCACAACAACATAAATCACATTCTCTAGTTTCAAACTGGAGGTACAGAGAGAGCTAGAGCCTAGAGGGTTTCAAGGAAATGGAACCTTGCCGGTCATGAACTCGACGAGCCTAGAAAGAGAAAGAGGAGCTTTGTTGACTTTGCTCATGAAAAGCCTCTTCAAGATCACTGCATTGAACTTGCTCTGTGTTCTCCTTACCAGGAACCTGTAAAGCTGCAAATTTTGAAAAAAACAAAAGCCCTTATAAGATTAAGAACAGACAAGAACAACGACAAGTTAAAAATAGTGACCTTGACAATAAGCTTGAGGTAGACATCGTCAGACTTAGGAGCTGTTCTTTTGGTCTTCTTGCTCTTCCCTCCCGCGATCAAATCAATACCCTGCAAAACACGACCGAGTTAAACTCAAATGTCACTAAATCAAAAACCCGAAAACAACAAAATCCAAAAACTCATTCAATATTTACTTCAGAACGTACACGATTCACATCCGAAACTTTTTTTTTTTTAAAGCTCGATAATTATGCTATTACAACAATGAAAAATGTTACAGACGATTATACAGCCGACAATTCTATCTGACTTACGAGAATTCACGCATGACTACATCATCACATTATAAACTTTTAAGTTAGCATAGGGAGAGAGACGAGATTGAGAGATAGAGTACCATTGTAGCGTCCGGGGGATGGTGGTGCCGCCGCTGTGGAAGCTTCAGCAAGAGAAGTGATGACTCTTAGGTTTTATAAGTCGGCTTTAAAATTTTAGGGTTATCTTATTTCCACTATGGGCCCTAAACTCTTAAGCCCAATTCGTTTAAGCGTTTGACTTGAGTGGCCACATACGTACATATGTTTGTTTATACTGTATCTCTTTCTAACGATAAAACCGAACTTTTCAAAAGACGCGGTTACTCGTCCGACAATAAATTACATGAATAAAAATCACTAATAGTGGAATCAATGTAAGGAGACTACTTACGTTGATCAGCTCCAATGAGAGTCTTCCACGTCTCATTCTTTTTTTTTTTTTGAGGCTGGATCTTCCATCACCATCCACTAACCCTATACACATTCTTGCCTTAGAAGGTTTCTCCACTAGTTACATTCTCTTCCATCTACTTTTTGAGATTTGACAAACTTTTAGTTCTTTGGACAAAACAAAATCATTTGCAGCATAATCATTGTAAATTAATTGGATCCAAATTCCAATGATCCGTTTATTAATAAGACTACATAATGTCCATTAATTTAATAGAAAAGCATAACCGAGTTTAATAGGTTTTTTCATATGTAACCTTGTTATGAGAGAGATAGAGAAAGAGAAAGAGAGAGAGAGACATATCTGCACCATCTGTTTTTCTCCACACAATATTCTAAAGCTGAGAGCTTTGTTTTTTTTTTTCCTTTTCTGAAATTTATTCTAATCATTACCCATTTGATCCATCTCCATCCTCTGAATTTTAAGACATTAAGCTTTCCTTCTGATCTTTGTCTCTTTCTTTCCTCTGTTTCTCCCATTTTCTCAGAAAATCCAAAACAGGTGAAGTCCATCTTTACCTGCCTGATCCGTTGGATTTTCCTTCTGATCTTTTACCTGCCTGATTTGGCACGAACCCTTTTGTGTTGGTTGTGGATTCTGGTAAAAAAAAAACAGAGCAATGATGACGTCAATGGAAGGGATGATGGAGATAAGTATGGTGGATGACATCATAAGAAGATTATTAGAAGGCAAAGGAGGCAAACAGGTTCAGCTCTCCGAGATCGAGATCCGTCAACTCTGCGTTAACGCCCGACAAATCTTCCTCTCTCAGCCCAGTCTTCTCGATCTCCATGCTCCCATTCGCATCTGCGGTATTCTCTTTTATTATGTTATTACAAACTATGAGAAATATTACAAAATACTATAATTGTATGCTTTTGAATATACGATCAGGTGATATTCATGGACAATACCAAGACCTTCTTCGGCTATTCGAATACGGAGGCTACCCTCCTTCAGCACACTACCTCTTCCTCGGAGACTATGTCGACCGAGGCAAGCAAAGCCTCGAAACAATCTGTCTCCTCTTGGCTTACAAGATCCGTTACCCATCTAAGATGTTTCTCTTGAGAGGCAACCATGAAGACGCTAAGATCAACAGGATCTACGGTTTCTACGACGAATGCAAAAGGAGATTCAACGTCAGGCTGTGGAAGATATTCACCGACTGCTTCAACTGCTTGCCTGTAGCTGCTCTCATTGACGATAAGATCTTATGTATGCACGGAGGGTTGTCCCCGGAGCTGGAGAACTTGGAGCAGATTAGGGAGATTCAAAGGCCTACCGAGATTCCAGACAATGGTCTTCTTTGTGATTTGCTTTGGTCTGATCCTGATCAAAAGAGTGAGGGATGGTCTGATAGTGATAGAGGTATCTCTTGCACGTTTGGAGCTGATGTTGTCGCCGAGTTCTTGGATAAGAATGATCTTGACCTCATTTGCCGCGGCCATCAGGTAAAAAAAAAAGACTTCCCCTAGACATTATTATTTGAGAAGCTTTTGTGATTTACTTTGGTGCGTTTGCAGGTAGTGGAAGATGGGTACGAGTTTTTCGCAAAACGGAGATTAGTGACCATATTCTCAGCTCCAAACTATGGTGGAGAGTTTGACAATGCAGGTGCATTATTGAGCGTGGACCAATCTCTTGTTTGCTCTTTTGAGATTCTGAAACCTGCCCCATCTTCAACTGGTATTCCTCTCAAGAAGGTTTGTTTCTCACCAGACCAAGAAGCCCTTCTTCTTATAACACAATTGGTTTAGCTAGGAATAACTATAACACATTGGCTTTCTCTATGTTTTGTCAGGTACCTAAAATGGGCAAGTCTTGAAACTCAATAAAACTTTTTTTTACCTTGAGATTTGGTTTCACAAGCTCAAGCTAGGCTGTGCATTTCTTCAGATGTAGGTTCATCATCAAAGAAGAAGCATCTGTAAAAACAAACCACATTTTTTTTAAATCTTTCCGTATTTAATTGCTCTTACTTTTCTGAATCATCTGTAGAGTCTGATTTACACTTATTGCGTCTCCAAAACTCCCAAAGAGTTAATAGCAGAGAAATATTATGAATGTACAAAGAGCCTATTTAAAGTCTTGAGTGCTACTATATGATAAAGAACTCCAAAAAGAATTAGAATCTTCTCCTATTCCTGTTCCTTCTTCTCAATCTTCTTGCATCCCTCTCCATCTGATAATCCAACCTGAGTTATCAAATTCCAAAAGCAAGATTCATATCTCAATAATGTTGATAATCAGACAGAAACTAGAAATAGAGAGAGAGAGATGCAAACCTTGATGCTAGAAATAAAAGATATGGACACAACCACACCTTTAGATTAAATAGGACCAGCTTGAAAGTAAGATCTTGAAGCCGCACAGTCTCTCTGAGTGATTCCACCAGAGGCACCAATGTCACTAAAATCGATTTGCTTCCGTAACAAGACTCTTCTGAGGAATCATCACCAACAGTGAATCCCACTACTTCACAGAACGCTGTGCCATTAGTCTCCAACTTAGAAGCTTTCTCACAGATGGTACCATTGCTTGCTCCACACGGTACTATAACCTAACACATAAACAAGAACCAAAGCAACTCTCTCAAACTTGTGAGTTCTCAAAGAGATTTAACAACCCTTCTTTTACCTGATCACTAGTACTAAAGTAAGCATCTGAGCAAGCTTCAAAGACACTGTCACAGAACGAGGCACAAATGTGAAGAGGACCTGACTGTACCCCAAAGTCTGGATGACAGATTGAACATTCCAGAAGCTCAAACAAGTATAAGCAAATCTTTAGAAGCTTCTCCATGAGTAGCTAGGTTCTGGAGAGCTAATGAAGCAGAGAGCATCCGTGAAGAAGCAGAGCAACAAGTCTTGTCGTGGAACACATTACACATGTTTAGATTCTTAAACTCAAGATCAGCAGACTTGGGAAGCTTTCCTTCTAACTCGTATGGCTGATGAGATCGTCCTCCCTTAGAAACACATACTCTGTTCTCACTTGAGTTAACTGCTTCACCTGAATATCAACAACAACAACAACAACATTGTACAAAGTTTGATTCTTTATGATCCATAAGAACTACAAGATCGAAACTTTTCTCAGTAGAACATCACAGACTCAAGATAACAAATCAAGATGATCTAAAGGTCGAAACTTTAGGAGTAGAACATGGCAGAGACTCTGTTTCTGAAGGAGTAGAACATAACGAATCAAGATGATGCAAAAGAAGTGAGAGAGACTCAGAGATTTCGAGACTCACCAGAGGAAGAAGAAGAGATGAAGAGATGAAGGAACAGGATTGGAGTAAGAAGCTGCAGAAACATCATCCTCCTCTTCGTGAAGAATCCTCCTCCCATCATTCTCTACAAGGATGAACAGAGGAAGACGAGAGACTTCATTTGAGTTGAGAACTCTTATATACACAAAGTGGAGTGGAAAAACTGCTATATGAAAATGAGTTGGGACACGTGTCAGCTTAAGAAAGGGTCTGGTAGTTAACAGAAGAGGCCACGTGTCAGATGATGAAATGGAGTTGTTAGAAGCAGATACAGATGAAGTTTAATAGAAGAAGAAGAGTCAGTTTGGAGATTATTCAGAAATATTGTGATTGTAATCTCTTTAAATCTATTTTTGGAATTTGTATTCATCTTGTTATGTTTTTGAGTTGTACTCTTTGGCTAATGAGAGTGATCCTTTGTTGAATAAACATTGTATCACGTTTGTTACTGATTATCAGTTTTGCTCGGGAGGGAGCTTCAAGGTCTCTTAGAAACAAAGAAATTAATAAGAACAACTTTTCTTATTAGCTTTAGAAACTACTCAAAACTAAAGCTCTCAATGCTTCTCTTAGATCTTATGGAACATCTCTCCAGTAGATCTATATTTATAGTGAAGGACAATTCCCTTTAACATGTGGGATATGGAAAACACAAACTAACCTAAATAGAAAACTTATTTTTCCTATTTCTAGATTTCTTTTTTGTGTTTATCTTAACATATTAAACACTTATTAATATGTTAAGTTTCCACAAGCTTGGAATTACCCAACAATCACCCCCTTAATTCCAACTTGAATTAGGGAGATCAATTTCTTGAACTCCAATTAAGCTCCTCATCTGCTTGAACTTAATTCTTGATAATTGTTGTGTAAAGATGCTAGCCTTCTGCTCAACACCCGGAGTTTGCTTGTATTGACTTAGAACACCAACTGTGTAACACACGTTTAGTCTTGTGTGAAGTCGATACCTCAAACATCCTATGCTTCTTCTGCATTCTGTAGCCTTTATCTTTGGCTCATCGTGAGTCGTGTTACACACTTCCATCTTTGTGTCACACAACAAGTTACACGCTTCCATCTTTGTGTCACACAACATGAAGTCTCCTCCTTCATTCTTACGGTACACTGATGGCTCCTTCACGCTTCCATCTTTGTGTCACACAACATGAAGTCTCCTCCTTCATTCTTACGGTACACTGATGGCTCCTTCGTGCACTTCCCAACGCTCATCACCTTTAGGACATGATCGAGTATTGTGTTCCATATTGTAGGCGCTTGGTGTAACCCATGCAACGCCTTGTGTAACACACAACCTCGATCATCTTCTTCTTTCCTTACAAGCTCCCCCGTCTTGTTTCTTCTGGTAGACTCCAACTTGGCTACCATCGCTTCAACCCATAAGTGGTTCGACATCTTCGACCCAGCTAAGGTAAACTCTCCTCCTCCATCGGTGCAACCTAAATTGAACTTACCTGAGGCATACTCTCCTCCTCTATCGGTGCAACCAAGATTTAACTTATCTGAGGCAAACTCTCCTCCTCTATCGGTGTGAAATCTTTTGAACCGATAGAATGCCTCATGATTATTTGCTGGCGTTGGTGGTGTGATTCGTCCACACAAATCTCCTAACACTAATTTCAAACGAACCCTGGCCTTAGTCGGAAATAAGTGTTTGATTTGCTTCCATGCGAGATTTGTGTTACACACGTTTCCTCCGTGTGTTACACTCGAGAATGAGTCTCCTATTTGCTTCCATGCGAGCTTTGTGTTACACACGCCTCCTCCGTGTGTTACACATGAGAATGAATGTCTGATTTCCTTCCCTTCGGGACTTGTGTCACACATGCTTTCTTCGTGTGTTACACTCGACATTCCTTTGACTACCATCTGAAGTCTCGCCTTGTGATTGTCTGAAGGGTTTGCATTTTGACCAGTATCTTCTTCTTCTTCCTCATCTTGATTTATAGCTTCATGATCATCACCTTGACCATTACCTTCGTCTATATCATCCTTATGTGGAAGCTTAAGCATACTTGGCTCACAATCTGCTTGGTTTGTTGTATCTCTATTCACCATTACCTTTCCTGCGACTGGATCACAAAGTCTATAAGCTTCAGAACCCAGCTTGGTTCCAAGATTGATCACTCTCTTTGATCTCTCATCTAACTTCTTCAGATGAGTCACACATATATTCTCATGTGCTACACAACCGAATATCCTAAAGTGCTTGATATTAAGTTTCTTGGTCGTGAGACCCTCGTATGGAACTTGATCCTCTTCATGGATCAACTTTAACGTCTTCGTCGCACGAAACATGATCTTAGTTGGGAATGAATGTCTTGTTTGCTCCACTGCTAAACATGTCTTACACACGCTTTCTTCGTGTGTTACACTTGTCATTCCTACAACCATCTCTTCCTTTACCATGTTGTATTCTTCTATGCTTTCTCCTAACGAGGTTGCCTTGGATGCTAGACCTGATATCTTCTCCGCAAAATCATCTACGGTATCGCTATCATCCATCTTCAACCTGTTGATATCGGTCATCGACGTCTCGAAACTCGCCTTTCTTACACGATCATCTCCATGGTTTCGCGACTTGATGGCATTCCAGATCTCTTTCGATGCGGTTTGTTCTCCCACCTAGAGAATCAAACTGTCGGGCATAGATTGATACAAAAGAGCTATTGCAACATCGTTCTTCTTTTGATCATCCGAACCAGGTTCTATCGTGTCCCACACATCATGAACACTGAGTAACACCTTCATCCTCATCGACCAAACTGTGTAGTTTGTCGACGTCAACATCAGACATTGGAAGGATGTAGATCCAAAGTCCGTTGAGTGCGGTGTAGCCCTAGTCACGTCCGCCATCTTGCGTTCGTGATCTCTTAGCAGTCACCAGGATCGAAGCTTCAACTTAAGCTTAGATCGAAGCTTCAACTTAAGCTTAGATCGAGTCTCCAACCTGAGGCTCTGATACCAATTCAAGGTCTCTTAGAAACAAAGAAATTAATAAGAACAACTTTTCTTATTAGCTTTAGAAACTACTCAAAACTAAAGCTCTCAATGCTTCTCTTAGATCTTATGGAACATCTCTCCAATAGATCTATATTTATAGTGAAGGACAATTCCCTTTAACATGTGGGATATGGAAAACACAAACTAACCTAAATAGAAAACTTATTTTTCCTATTTCTAGATTTCCTTTTTGTGTTTATCTTAACATATTAAACACTTATTAATATGTTAAGTTTCCACAAGCTTGGAATTACCCAACAGAGCTGTGAAGGATCAAAACTAAACATGTTAGCAGAACTACTTCATAAAATATGATTTTCACACTTGTCCAGGGATGTTAATAAATGAATGAATGAAATCTCTCACATCAATAGTTAGAGAATTAATGAGCTAATATATAATTTTTTTAGCTCAGTTGATTTTAAATTGAAGTCGAAAATAAACTAAAAATTTTAACACATGATTCACATAAACCTACCTATCTAAATTTAAGGATATCGAATCAATGGTTAGAACTATGGTTCTAAAAATAAGTCCAAGGAGCGTTTAAGTCCATGCCTAAACAACAAATTGGTCATAACCTAAACAGATTTCATAAGAATTTGATTTATACGATTCAAATCGGTTTAAAACCGTTTTAAATCGATTTAAATTATCTAAAGATGTTAACGTTACTAAATTTCCACAAATTTGTTTAAGTGTTTTTGTTTTGTATATCTAAATTGTTATAATTCATCAAAATAATTTTATAATTAAAGCCAAACTAAACTATTTTATATTAATGTAAAATATATATAATAAATCAATAATTTGTTAACGTCTTTTGAATAATCTTTCTAGTCGCTAATGGTAAAAATTAATTGAAACGATTAATCACACAAAAGTGGAGCCTTGACGCATAAGTATTCCAGAAGAGTCCTATGATATCACCAACTTGAAGATTTCTTCTTCTGACAAACTCTTGATACCAATTGTTAATCAACACATAGCTTCCACTTGAATCCCATCTTTTCAAAGACAACCGATGCATAGACTTAGTGTCACTATCATACACACCGATTCTCAACCCTTGATTATGTTCATCTTCGATCATTATCTTCTCTTCATCCGTGAGGTGATCGAGAATATGTGCAACCACGTAATCCTTTGGTATCATAAGTTGTGTTTGGTTGTTTCCAACGTCGCTCTTTGTGAGTGTTTTCTCGATTTCCCATATATTAGGGTTTATGGAGAGAGTTAACTCGGTATTTGCAGTTTGTATGTTCCTTAAGTGTGCAAGAGTTACCACTTTTTGGTTTCTTGTGGCTGAAGTAATCTTGGATGCTGAATCTTCTCCATCTTGGTTGGGAAATAGATTAAGAAGGCGTAGCCTTGTTAGAGACGAAGGATGAGTGTTTTGTGTGTACATCGTCTTCCTTTGATACGAGCAAGAACTAAACTATGACTAAAGAGAATTTTGTGTTCAGGTTTATATACACAAAACTCGATGTTCCTAAACGTTCTAGAGATAGGAAATTAGTTTTAAAGTTTATATAGGATAAGGATTTTTTTTAATAATAAAACAAAATAAAAATTTAATCCAGGATAAATACATTTCAAATATGAACAATAAGCGGTCGACAGAAAAAAAAAAAGAAAAAAAAAAACAATAAGCCGATATCTAGTTATGTGCGTTGGGCTAGTGGGCTGGTTTGTTATGGGCCTGTTGCTCATAAACACGTTTTCCAACAACGGAGGAGTTGCCGCTGCCAGTTAAGAAAAGACCCTATCTCTAGTTAGAGGGCCTAGAGAGACAGGGATGGGATCTGGTGTCTTAATTTTTGGTATTTATGATATATTTAATTTTTGATTTGACTTATTTTAAATAAATACCGATATCCAAAAAACCGAATATCTAAAATATTTCGAATATTTACGGATATTTTATACATTTCATTTAATATAATTAATTTTTAAAAAAATTATACGTATTTATTTAAAAATATATCTATTATTATAAAAAAAGACTTTGTCTCTCTTCTTAGAGAGCCACGTCGTTAAATAGAGTAATCTAGACTTGACACGTGTTATGGATTGACAATTCTCAAGCGCTTCTTTTGGGCTGTCATATGGGTTTCACAAGAAGAAAAAAAGATGGGTTGCGTAACCTGCTCGGTCCATTCTAGGAGACTCCGATGTCTACTGAAAACACTTACCAAAACCCTAATCGATGATTCGATTCATATTCCTGATTACGAGAACCTGAAACGTTTTGTGATTACGTTCGAGCGAAGGGTGTCTTCAGCCATCGTCAATCTATCCTTCAATGCTTCCTCATTTACTGATTCTTCCAGAAATTTCAACTATAAAAAGTTATGCTTGACCCTCTGAAATGCATCAGTTCCTTCTTCACATTCGTAAGCTTTCTAAGAAACCAATCTTCGTTAATGGCCAATTCCTCTGTTTTCCTAGTCGATTTGCAGCCGTTTGCTTAGGTTCTGGGAAGCTATGAATGTTGCACAGCGGTGAGCTAATGGAAGTCGAGATTCTCCTCCAGGATGCCAAGGTAATTTTGGTTTGATTAAGTTGTTTTTTTGTTTTGTTTTTCTATCCTGTCTCGCGTTGTTCATTTTTAGATTATGAAACTTTCAAACGTAATAGTTATTTACCGGAGATGTTTTTTTTGTTTTTGTTTCTTTTTTTATTTTATCCTGTTTTGTGGTATTCGACGATTCGTGTAAGTGACTGTTGTTGATGACACAGACAAGGCTGTTTTCGTTAAGTTTCGATGGTGAAATAACAAAGCTCACCGTTGTTCTGATGCTGGTCATCTGCTGGATTATGATCATTGAGGTTTAGGAGAGGATAGCGGAGGACAAAGATTATGATTTAAGAAAATTCTGCGTAACTCTATCCAAAATGGCCGTTGAAATTCATGAACTGCATCAATACTCATCAAAAGTTTGCTGAAGAGGCAATGAAGCAGAACAACTGTTTCCTCTGTCTCTGAGATTTCTTGCATTGAATCTCTACGTAAATACTTCTTGGTAACTTTCTTATCTAATTAAATTCTAAATCAGATTCCATATGACATGATTTTGGATGTATAAGATTTAACATGATTGAGTGATTTGTGTAGTTCATCATGAAGACCTGATCAATCATAGAACCTGCAAGGTTTATTATTTCATTGTTGAAGATTTTTTTATATGATTCTTTCTATATTCTTATTGAAATTTTATCCTTCACACATAGTCTAAATAATGTTAAAAAGGTAAATTTTTCATACACCATACAAAATCTAATAACAGAGTTAAGTGTTATTCATTTTATCTACGGTTAATTCTCTTTCACAAAAGAATAGTCTTCACTGAATTCATGTCTTAGGTGAGGTAACGTACGGAGAGAAGTCTTAACATCTAAAGGAAGCTAATAGTTCTTGGAACTGTGGATGACAAAGACCAAGGATTCTCATTCTTGGAAACGTACTTGATGAAAAACAGCTGGTGTTCAACGAAGTGAATTTTGTTGTGGTGAAGGCAATCAAACCCTTGACACTGGTTCTGGTATCTCCACAATGACATAATCTCAATCAATATTACCAACCATTCTTTCAAGTTTCACCATTGCCATCTGCTTCAGCAACCATACGAAGTTAGTTCAAATAACAATCACCGTTAATCCAATACCAACGGAGTTGTTCTACTTCAGCAGCTACCAACAGATTATTAGTATAGATTTACTCGCACTATGAATTTTTCCCAAAAAACAACTGATAAGGTTGATGTCTATTATTTTCGTGGTCGTCATTATATGAAGACTTTGGTTTTAACCTTCTACTTAATTAAGCTAGCTATTTGGGAATTTCTTCTCTACTGGAACCATATGATATATTAAAACAGGAAAGTCACAATGTCAGATTATAAGCCTCTATTATATTGAAGGGAAACAGTCATGATTTTCAAAAATAGTTAAACAACTCCTTAATTATTACCAGCCAAAGCAAAGCAAAATACGGCCTTCAGGATGCAACATATAAGTGGGGAGGCACGAAAAAAAAAGTAATATATCATCAACAACTAACATCACAAAACCTTCACACATATGATTTAACATCACACAACCAACATCACATATGAGCTAGCATCACACAATCGTTTCCTGTAGTCTCCATTTGTGAAGAGCTATAAAGATTATGAATACCAGTGACTCACAACTACTCTGTAAGATTGTAACCTACGTGCCATGCGGCATGCGTAATAGATTTGTGGGGACTTAAGGCGAGTTTGAAAAAATAAACCTTCTTATTAAATATTTTAAATCAATCAAAAACACTCTTTAATAAATTTATATTTCTATTATTAACAAATAAGAATTTAAATTTTAAATAAATATAAATTCTGTAACAAACGACCTCACCATCTATATTTATTACATCTATGCTAAATCATTATAATAGTCAATTTACATAATTTAACTATGTATATATATAAAAATATCTAATAAAAAAAGAAATATTCAACAATAAAATATAATTAATATAGTCATATTCAATAATTTGATTATGTATAATAAAATTATTGTAAGGATTGTGTTTTATAAGTTAGTCAGTAATATTTATTTCAAAATTTAATCGGTTATGTTGATATATTATAATAATACATATAAGATTCTAACAAACATATATATGTATAAATAGCAACGATTATTTCATATTATCTATCTTAAAATATTTTTAGATATGATAATAGATATCATTAGTTTAAAGAAAAAAAACGTATAAAATAATTTAATTCATAAGTAAATAAATTTGTTATACTTAATTCAATCGACCATAATTTAAAAAAAATTATGTAATTTATTGTTATAGTTAAATTGAAGATATTTATAAATATTAATGTTATTTTTAGTTAAAATAAATCAATTTAAAATAAATTTATATTAATAATTTATTTATACACCCGCCCGTAGGGCGGGTTTTTCCTAGTTTTTATATAATATTAAACCAAAAGTGAAAATTTGTGAAACTAATGTTCTTTAATTTTTTTATAATGAAATAATTTTTTTTATGAAACACAGAATATTAAAACATTGTATTTTTGTAAAAAATATATATTATTTTCTTAGTTCAGTAATTTATATGCATTTGTAAATAATAAAATTATATATTAAAATAAATAATTATATAAATATACACTTACACATTATATTTAATTATACATGTATCTATACTATTATTTGCGAAGTGATTTTTCGCAACGGAGCTCCCACGTTAAAAGTTAGAGTGGTTAATATCGTTTATACCCTTAATAAATAAAATATAAAAATTATTCAAAAATAAAAACGAATTTAAATTATTCTTATTAGATAAATGATTAAAATTAATAATAGTAAGAATTATCCAAAATCTAAAAAATATTTAAAATAAAAAGATAATTCTGATATATATATATATATATATATATATATATATATTGTGTTGTTATCCAAAAGAAATCTTTTAATAAAAAATTAAAATTACAAAAAAAAAAACATAACTAAATATTAATCAAGTAAAAATGTTAATTTAGTATAATAATAATAATTTCTTTTATAGATTTAAATTAATAATAAATATAAAGATAAATAATTTTATAAACTCGGAACAAATCTAACATTTGCTTCGATTGACTTAAAAATTAAATTTAACCGATAAAAAACTCAAACCTATCTCTGGTTTTGAGAATTGATTCATAATAATAAGATCTTTACCAAAAAAATTTTTCTTAAACAAGTGTCTGAAACAAAAGTTAACTTCAACCAAACTAAATAAGATTTGAGTACAAAAAAACAATAGAAGGACCAAGATAAATTGTATTGAACACCGAGGAGAAACCAAAACAAGAAGAACAGGAAACAGGAAGTATAGTGCTTCTAGTCTTCTTCCTCGGCTTCGTTCTCAGCGATGTTGAAGTACCTCAACTCATAGAGGTTACGGTCCTTGTTGGCTGCAATCACTCTAAGCCAATCCCTCACGTTGTGCTTCTTCAAATACTTCTTTGTCAAGTACTTCAAATACCTGTGAACACACACATAAAATAGTAAGTAAACAGTGAGTTAACACTTCAGATTGGTTAAACGCAGAACATAACCAACACTCTTGAATACAATGAGTCAACTTCTATCATCTCAAGATGAAATGTAGAAGAGAGTGGTCTAAATAGAACAAGTTAGTTAACACTTAAGATTGGTTAAACTCAGAACATAACCAACACTCTTCAATACAATGAGTCAACTTCTATCGCTCTCAAGACCAAATGTAGAAGAGAGTGGTCTAAATAGAACAAGTTAGTTAACACTTCAGATTGGTTAAACTCAGAACATAACCAACACTCTTGAATACAATGCCTCAACTTCTATCATCTCAAGACCAAATGTAAAAGAGAGTGGTCTAAATAGAACAAGTTAGTTAACACTTAAGATTGGTTAAAACTCAGAACATAACCAACACTCTTGAGTACAATGAGTCAACTTCTATCATCTCAAGACCAAATGTAGAAGAGAGTGGTCTAAATAGAACAAGTTAGTTAACACTTAAGATTGGTTAAACTCAGAACATAACCAACACTCTTCAATACAATGAGTCAACTTCTATCGCTCTCAAGACCAAATGTAGAAGAGAATGGTCTAAATAGAACAAGTTAGTTAACACTTCAGATTGGTTAAACTCAGAACATAACCAACACTCTTGAATACAATGAGTCAACTTCTATCATCTCAAGACCAAATGTAAAAGAGAGTGGTCTAAATAGAACAAGTTAGTTAACACTTAAGATTGGTTAAAACTCAGAACATAACCAACACTCTTGAATACAATGAGTACAACTTCTATCATCTCAAGACCAAATGTAAAAGAGAGTGGTCTAAATAGAACAAGTTAGTTAACCCTTAAGATTGGTTAAACTTAAAACTTAACCAACACTCTTGAATACAATGAGTCAACTTCTATCATCTCAAGACCAAATCTAGAAGAGAGTGGTCTAAATAGAACAAGTTAGCTTACCTCTTGGAGAACTGACCATCAGAAGTGACAGTGATCTTGTTCTTGTTAGTGGTGATGGTAACAGAATCACCGAGTGCACCGGCTTTGCCGCCGACTTTGATCCTCTCCTGAAGGAACTTCTCAAGGGAAGCAATCTCCATGATCTTGTCATCGACAGGCTTGGAGCAGTCAATGGTAAAGGAAACTCCTTTCTTCTTGCCCTTGGCAACTGCTGCACTTCCACGACTCATCTTTCAAACCCTTCTTCTCTCTATACAAAACAAGGCATGTAGTGCTTTTTAAATCAATCAAAAAATGAAAAAAAAGGACAAATGTGCATATAAACATGGCGTTTCAGTAGGTTAATATAAGCCATATTCAAGATAATATGACTAACTCAGAGTGAGATCTAAGCATTACATATGAGAAGCGAGTTTCTAATCTAACAAGACCTCAAGGCAAGAGGAAGGTAAAGCTACAAACTCGAGTATCTATCAAATCTATTACAAGACATTGAAGAGCGCTTCCATTAAAGAGAGAGAGAGGAGTAACACAGGCGTACCTTGAACAAATCCTAGAAGGTGGAACTGTCTGAAGCGACGAGCGGCGTCTTTTAGCTGAGGAGGCAGAAGCAAATGTCTAGGGTTTTTGTTCATTTAACGTGGCCTTGTTGCCCTAATTTACATTTTCTATAAATTACATAACCTTCCCCCAATATTTTCTAAATTATTAAATACCCCTAAACTTTCCTAATTGAACTAAAACTCCCAATTCGTATCAAACAAGCGAAGCTTTTTAATTTTTATTGTCCCAAATAGTGTTGGTAATTAGACTATAGTGTTAAGCCACATAGACTAGTGTTGGTAATTATTTTGTTATGTTTGATTCCATTTGTTTTATAATAATAGATGTTTTAAATTTTTCGCACATATTTTAAAAAATACATTAAATTACTATTATAAATATATTCTTTAATAATTTTTAATTTTTAATAATTTTTAACTAATACAGATTCAACTAACGCAATTAATTTTTTTTAAATTTACAATTTTTGCATAAAAACACAAAACATCTATTTTTATGAAATAATTTTTCGTGAACATAAGCAATGTGGCTCATTATGTTCTATATTGTTGTCACAAATAGACTAAAGCGTTGGTAATTTGACCTTGATAGGAAACAATCACCCTGAAAAAAATAGTTATAGACTAGAAAGAAGTAATTACTTCAGATTTAACATATCAAGAAGATGAAAACAAATGTTCCATTAGGGTATTTCACTTAGATTACCCATTGTAGCCACATAAGAAAACAATAACAAATATCCAACCGACCATTTTGCTACCCTGATCCAAACCAGACCTAAACCGGACGGTCACCACCAACTGGGAAAGCAGTCTCTCTCCAAACCATTACATACCACATTCATTTGTGTTTTTAGATTTATCAACTCATCACATAACTTGAGCATGCAGTTTTTTTTCAGGTTTTCTCAAATTTCAAATTCCCAATTGTTTTTTTTTTATGGTTTAGCTTTGGTCCAACGTTCATGCCATTGACTAAACTCTTATGATGATCCTCCACCGCCATGCCTCTGATGGAGGCTTCCTGATCCTTCATTGAAGGAAGATGTCCAGATGGATGGTTCTCTGTCCATCTGGCTAACAGGGTAAGCCTGTTGCAATGGCATATAAGGCTCCCTCTCCCATATGTTAAACCGGATAAATGCACTCCCACCTGCCTGATCTGACGAAGATGAAGTTGAACCCATCAAGGAAGCTCTACTGGGCCTCCGTCCAGACGAGAATACAGGCCCATGAGAGACAACAGGAGAATCAGGTTGGTGGGACTGTGCAGACGACTGTTGGTGGTAGGCTTGAAGAGCTTGCATTCTATCTCGGGTCCGAGCGTTGCTTCCTGGGAAAGGAGGTGACCTGGGAACAGCTGCCACCGAGCTCCCAGCTCTACCACTAGAACTACAAAATACCCACCAGTAGATATAAGACTTTAACAATTCCATTTTGAAGCTAAGACAGAAACTATGTACCTGTGACCATGATATGATGGACGCATGAAATGAGGCGGTCTTGGTCTGATAACATCTGAGCCGTTGGCTCGGGAAGTCCTTGCAGCAGCTGGTGGAGGAGTGGGATGAGTTGGACTGCCCACGTGAGGGCCAGAAGCAGAGAAGTGCTGTGGCGGTGGGGGTGGTGGGGAGTGATACTCCCAGCCGTGATAGTGGGGATCCACAGGGAAACCATAAGGAGTTGGGACTTCACCAGAAACTGATGAACCGGTGTTCCAGTGAGTAGTGAAATTTGGACGGTCTGAAACGCCTGCAGCACCACCAGTGCTTGAGGAAGAAGAATGAACCGGGCCAAAGTAAGTTACATATGGACATGGGTGGCCCGCTGTTGGCGCTGATGGTTCTGTAAAGTAACCTTGCTGCCCTAAGAGCTCATGATCTGTGCCATGGTGTCAAACTCAAATAGTTCAATAAACCAGAAAGCCAGGAACGTGAGCATAATATAAATTGGAGACAGAAACGATAAACAATGTGACAATGTCTTACATGAACTCGGCGAAAAATCTCCATCCCTACAAAGTTCAAGAGAGACTCATCATCAAAGATACATAAACAGAGTTAATATACGCAAAAGTAGTTTATAATTACTTACTCGAAAGAAGGAAGACGCGCTGAACTTCCAAATGGGCACCAATGAACTCCAAAAGCCTGTGAAGATTCATAAACACAAAGCATTTTCGACATGGAACATAAGGAAAACAATCCTCACCATGGGAGGCAGAGGAGTGTGAAGTAACAGAACATGGGATGGAAAGGGTTTCCAGGCTATTACCATTTCAGAGTAGCTTCCGATATCATAGATATCCTCTTCATGAACCCACTCCTCCACATTGAATTCAGGGTATGAACGGCAACCGTTTGCGTAAAGCCACTGGCCTTTCTCTACTTTCCGACAGTTTGGGCACTGCATCACCCCCTTTGCATTGAAAGCAGAGCCAATACAATCTGGAAAGAAACATATGTGAAGTTAGACGACTTTGTGAAACAGCATAAGAAACCAAACATAAGGCATTTAATACCGCCACACATTGGAGGATATTTCTCAAAACTGTAGCTAGAAAGCTCTCTTGCATCGATTCATAAGGATAGTCCCCATTATATCAGAAAAAATTTTGGTTAAATTCTAAATATCAATGTATAAGAAATCGTTAGCTAGGTGCTTTATAAAGGACTAGCAACTAGTCAGATTATTCCGAACTTATGCAATAACGAATATTGATATATTTTACAATCATGTTAGATATTTACGTTTTTGCCTAATTATAAAAATTAAATATACCAAAAAAATAAAGTAAACAAGCTTATAGATTTGCATTGTTGCTTGATTAAACAGATTTAGACCAAGTTAGGTCAATCTAGACCAATTTTAACCTATTTAGAACTGTTTAAACTGATTTGAATAGCTTAAATCGGATTTTAAGAAAATCGTTTCGGCCGCCAGTACTGATTTTTAAAACATTGCTAAATATATACACACACAATTGTGATGTCATACAGTGAACAAAGATTAAGAAGCAAAAACTCTTATGAAATTTCCAAGTTAATCAATCCCTCGAAAACAATATTAGTGAACAGAAATGTACTGCTGAAACACAAATGTGACGAGTACTCTTTAGCTAATAGATGCATCAAAACAAGGTGAAAAAGATCAATAGAGACAAACTTGGCATTTGTAATGAAACAGTTATCTATCTAGTGCCCTAATCAATAATGTCTGAATAACCTTTCAAGCAGATCATGATTATATATCAAAGGCAAAGCATGAAACCAATTAGTTACAAAGCTCAACTAGAACATAACAAGACCATAACCGAACCAATCAAAAAAGGCAGATCTGGATGATTCAAATCGAAATCTAAAGACTTTTCAAACAATCACGAACCAATTCAACCGAATTAACAAAAGAGATTCATATCCAGTTATAAGCTAATTCAATTAAAAGGAAGATACCTAGATGGAACTGGTGACCACATTGAAGATTAGCCCAAGCTCGATCGCCATCTTTAGCCACCGTCTCGAGACAAATCGAACACGAAACCGAACCAAACCCATCTCCTTCGTCGGGGAGATCATTAGCATCGAAATTGAATTTGCCTAAACCCATAACCTGTCTTGAGTTCCTCGAATAGCCACCCACACCAATCTCAATTCCTTACGATTTGATTCGATTAGTGTAACAGATAACTTAATGATGAATCTCTGAACTCTCTCTCTCGGATCGTCACAACCAGAGAAGAAGGAAAAAAAAAATTGAAACTGTTTTTTTTTTTTTGTTAGGGAGATATGTTTTGTGTGAGAAAAGATTGGGTTACGGGTAGAAGTAATGTTCGATGTCCAAATACTCTATAACTTTTTATTTTTTTATAATTGGACGGTTCAGATTTATTCTCACGGTTTTGTCTACTTGACGTCAGCTCCTTGCGAGCCCTTTAATATCTTTTTTTCATTCTTAATTATGTTTTTTTGTGCTATCGGATTATCCGGTCGGTTTCGGAAATAACACATTTATTATTACATAGTGTAATAATCCAAAGTGTATCATATTACCTGGTCCGCATTTAGGATATTTCTGACTAATACCATAAAATAATCTAATAGCTTGTTACGACTTACTATATTAACTATTTCGATTTTCTAAAAACGTATTATATTACGAAATCTAAGTTTGGAATACTTCTGACTAATATTATAAAATAGTCCGATCGTCTGTTACGACTTATTATGTTAACCATTTGGGATGAATCTAATTTTAATCTAACCAAAATCTAAAAACATTGTTATGCTAGATATATATTTTTATATTATCACATTTTTTCAGTTGTGATAATTTTATAATGATAACACAATGACAACACTAATCAGAATTACAAAACACTTATTTTAAAATATTAGACATGAATTTTTGAAAATATTTCTCATAAACATAATATTTACATACTGTTTATGACATCATCTAGAAGTCTAAAACTCAGGCGCATATTACTCTAACATGTTCGTATGTACCATCTACCATGTTCAAGTCGTAAACGTGCTCAGTTTTCTTTAAGAATCCTTTGGTTTTCTCTAACATGCATGTGATGATGATATGAACTAAAACATACTGTCCTACAATTTATTACAACAACTTTCGATCGTCATACACCGTTATTGTTATGAGTTCCTTAAAGGCACAACCCATTTAATATAACATAATATCTGGACGTAAATTTCATGAAAGTGATATGCATGCGGTCGTAAATTAAGAAAAAGGATTTGCCAGATTAAATTAAACCAAATTGCACGAGAGATTTGATTCGTAATAAATCTTTAAAAATCATCATTAACTAAGAAATAACTCAAAAATTAGATATGCGACGTTAAGCAATTGATGTGTAAGTTGCAACAATTATTAGCAAATATACAATTTCTCAAAATAGCAAATCTATCATTCTTCCAGTATCTTAATATATTATATGATTTCAAAAATTTGACGCATTTTCTGCTATTTTAAAATGCATATACTTATTTGTTAAAGCGATTATTATTATTGTTATAAATTTCTTACTATGAGTTAGTTATTCTGTGTTAAAAAAAAAAAAAAAAAAAGAGTTAGTTATTCATATAATTTTTTTTCAAAAAAGGTCAATAGTAGTCAAAGTTCTTGGTGAGTCCAATCTGACGACTAGCAAATTATTACGTCCACATGACAAAAGTTTATTCGCTCCTGCTTTTGCAGCTCTGCTCCCGTACTTGCCAGTTTCCCTACTTTTTTCTAACTCTTACAGTGAAATAATACTTTCTAGATTTTATCCGATAATAGCTTCTATATTTACGTTAATGAAAGCAAAAAGTTAGGTTTTGTCGATTCTATGAACACAGAGTTTCGGGTGGAATTTGAACAAAAAAAGAGTTTGGGGTGGAAATTTCAATAGTTCTTTTTGTCAACTCAAAACAATTTCTACATATAAGATGATTATGCAATCAAATCAATAAATCTCCTACATATAAGATGTTTATGCAAGTAAGGTCCTTAAGCTGGACTCAGAAAAGCAAAAGATAGTCAAGAAACACATTGAGAGCGTTACCACGTTTTTGGTGTCAAAGCTCAAAGACTTTCAATTGTAATAAGCTCTTCTTATCTCTGATCTTTTTCTTTTTCAAATTTTGTTAAGTTGCGTTTTCTGATTGGTGATAAATATCAACGAATGTGGTCACAGCTTCGGGGGAGAGGGCATGAACGAGGAGAAGACTACACTTTTATGAATTTTCTCAGAGAGTAAAATGTGATTTGTAGATGAACACAACTAAAATGTATCGATAATAGATATGCTGAGTCAAAAATATGAAAAATATCCAAACCCGAATATAAAACTAGTTGAAAGATACAAGGCAATAGAGAGATGGAACTGATGGGAGGAGAGATTAAGCGTAGTAGTTCAAGCTTGCTTTCTTCTTGGCCTGGACTTGGATGATACCTTCATTGAAGTCCTCATGGTTCACCTGAGAAAACAAGAGAGAGAACCCAATGTTTTAGAAAACCAGACATAAACATCAATCATAACGTAACCAAGAGATGAGACTCTTGTATCTTATTTACCTCTGTGGCATCCCGACGAAGAGCCAACATGCCAGCCTCTACACATACTGCTTTCAGTTGAGCGCCATTGAAATCGTCTGTTGATCTTGCAAGCTCCTCAAAGTTGACGTCTGGGTGGACATTCATCTTCCTCGAGTGAATCTGATTTCATTCAGTTTAGTGTTACTGTTAGTTGAGTTATATTGAGCTTTTTAAACTATCAAGGGAGTAACAAACCTGCAAGATTCTGGCTCTTGCTTCTTCCGTTGGATGTGGGAACTCAATCTTCCTGTCTAGACGACCAGAACGCATAAGTGCTGGGTCCAGAATATCTGCACGGTTAGTGGCTGCAATCACCTGAAACATTTGAGAGGCTTGATTGTTACTGCTTCTTTGTTGGAAGATATATAGACGAGTATGAGTAGTGCCTAGAGTATAAGAAAGGCTCTCACCTTAATACGCTCATCGCTACTGAATCCATCAAGTTGATTGAGCAGCTCCAACATAGTTCTCTGCACTTCCCTGTCTCCGCTTACTTCACTGCACTCTCAGCCAAAGAATAGTTAATGAGCTGCTAATGAAGTATGCATACATAGTAGAACTGGAATCAGTAAAATAGTTGTACCTGTCAAAACGCTTTGTACCAATTGCATCGATCTCATCAATGAAGATGATGCATGGAGCTTTCTCTTTTGCTAGTTGAAAGGCATCACGGACAAGTTTTGCTCCGTCTCCAATAAACATCTGGATACATTCAGATACGTTACAGAATCATTACACTAAATCCTGAAACTCTTGTGGATGTACAAGCAAAGTTATATAGATCCAAGTGGATGATTGTCACGTTATATAACATTTGTATATACCTGGACCAACTGAGGACCTGCCAATTTGAGGAAGGTAGCATTGGTCTGTGCCGCACAAGCACGGGCCATTAAAGTTTTACCAGTCCCTGGAGGACCATACAAAAGCACTCCCTTTGGTGGACGAACACCCAGCTTCTCGAAACGCTCCTTGTGCGTCATGGGAAGCACAATCGCCTCTACAAGCTCTTGGATCTGTTTCCGAACCAAACCCATATCAGATTCAATGCAGCAACACACAGAAGCAAATACATTACGCTGAATTAACACAACGGGATAAACAAACCTGCTTCTCCAGTCCTCCAATGTCATTGTAATCTTCGGTAGGTTTCTCATCAACCTCCATGGCTTTAACCCTAGAGTCATACTCGGATGGCAAGGTATCCAAAATCAGGTAACTGTCTTTATTAACTCCAACCAAGTCCCCAGGCTTCAAGCTATCAGCGTCCACGAGACCAACAACTGGTAGAAAGATTGTCTGCAAGCAAAAAGGATTTGCTCAGAAATGAAACAGCAAATAATATATATGGAGAATGGCTTATGAAAGTCTCACCTGACGTGTAGAGGTTTTCAAGACAACACACTTGCCCTTGCGTTGAGAGTCAAGGTCAATATTAGCACCGTCTTCCTCAGCATCATCTTCAGGATTCATCTCCAAGATCTAATAACATAACAGTTATACTTTTTGTACAGGGCATAACACGCAAGGAGCTTGTTGAGAGAAGTAGTACCTCAACAATGTTGCCAACCAAGTAAGGAAGCTGCTTGTTGAGTTTAATCTTCTCCTGATTCTCTTTTATCTTCTCCTTGTACGAATCGCATTCAAGATTTGTTCTTTGTGCGTCTTCCTGTACAAAACACACACAAAGAATCAAACTTTGAGATTTAACAGTAAACCAAAGGATTACAAATAACTCAAACCCTAAACCCTATATCGGATACCAGGAAGATCCAATTCGAATTGAAGAAATTGATGAATCCAAAATTATGACCTAAGGAGCAATCATGAAGTTACGAGGAAGCGATAGAAGCTAAAGGGAGATCGGGAGAGTTGTGAATCGGAACCTTGAGGATGCGAATCTCGTTGTCGAGGAGGCGAGTAGCTCTAACGATATCTTCGGTGGACATGGATGCGAGCTGATCCTCTTCGAAGCTTGACGTGTCTTCTACCATCGGAGTTGCCATCTCGATTACCAAATCGGAGAGAGAGACAGAGATCGCCGGGAGAGTTTGGGGGTTTTCTGAAGAGCGACTATGAGAGAAGATGAGAAGAGGTGAGAAAATAAATAATTATCGAAAATTAGTATTATATAGATTTAAGGAAAACTTGTTTTGAAAGGAATGAATATTGCAAAAGCCTCTGAAAGAGATAGAGTCTTTCTTACCCTCTCCGATTCAAAACGTCACCGTATATTTTTTTTTCCTGTCATCGTTCAGAATCTCTAGAGTTTATACCTCACATCTTTCACAAAAAGGTGTTTCACCCATCATAAACTATCAAATTGCATGAAAAGACAATAAAAAGTTACAGATATTCCCAACTCTAAAAGAGCTATAGAGAGAATCGAAAAACATTCTCAAGAGCCCTTAAATATAATTAGAGAACCCCAAAGAAAGAGTGTTACAAGTCTATTCTTGAGGCAAATGCAAAGAACCGTATAGAGAAACAATCACAAGCGATATGGAGAGGTAAGTTCTCGACAGCTTCAGTCCGGTAGAGCCATCTAAAAGTTAGTATCAACCACGGCCTCGACCTCCAACTGTTTTTTTTCACAAGATATTAGTTTAACCATAACCAAATATTTCTAACCAAGATAAGAGTAAAAAAAAAATATTTATTGGCACATCGATCATGTAAGGATTTGAGTTGTTTTACCTTTGTTTCCACCCATCTTTCCAATTGAACCACCTCGGCCTCGGCCTCTTGCAGCACCGTCGTCCATACCACGTCCCATGCCCTTTGGACCTTCTCTTCCTCTTCCTCTTCCAACCCCTGGTGGTTTCCTATCTGTGAAAATATTCAAGAATTGTTGAGAATTATCAGGAACAACTTGCTTTTCAAATTAAATAAACATACAAAAACTCATATTCCCACTATTTTGTATAATCCCTGAACCTCAAAATGATCCCATGGGTTCATCAGAAGAAAAAGCAGATGTGATGTCTATTTGATGATAAAGATATAAGAATTTTATACCTGTGCGGGTCTTCTCTTCCTGTACTTTATCAATCACCTGAAGTATGAAGCAAACAAAGTACGTTAGCTCAATCTATGACGAAGCACTAGCTAAAAGCAGGATAAGTCCAGTATATCAAACTTCAAAACACACAAAAATAAAGAGACCAGTTCACTGTGTCACTTCTCGACAACTACAATAACAAGTTCAAGAGACTCTATGTGAGTATAAAAGTAGGAAGGAAAACGAAAAGCAAAGGAGAACATTCCTATAGGTACATGAGACAGAAAGGTCTTAAGAAAGTGTATCGATATTCTGGTCAGACGTTTACCCATCTCTGTGATATCATCCAAGACGCGCTACAATAAGAGGTACACTACTTCCTATTAAGGTTCCACGCGATATCATTATGGTGACTCAACTCAAGAACCCCAGCAAAATGACACTTAGAGCACATATCTGATTTAGCTAAATAAAGTAACATAAACATAAAGACCGAAAAAACACCTCATCTGGAACTCGGAGGTACTTGATGGTGTTGCCACGGATATAGCATTCAGGCATTCGCCAAAACCTATCTCCATCCTACACAGAAAAGTAACAGCATCTTTTTGAGAATCAATCATGGAACAGAAACAAACTGAAATTTACTGGACATAGAGAGTGATTGAGAAGTAGAGGAACCTTTGAAGTACAGATGACTTCACGGAGATGAATGTTCATCCATGTATCACAATTCACCAAGTGCCCATTATACGTCTCCCCATTCTTCAGCTCTACAAGCTACCAACCCAACATCACAAGGAAGAACAAACACCATAAGACCAATAGAATGTCTAATTAATATACATAGCAGCCCCCAAGAATAATAACTATTCCATTTTATACTTTCAAAGGGTAATGTTAATTCAGTAAACAGACTGCATAAAAAGCTCACTTACCATGGGATGCCCTTGAGCAGTCTTGAGGAGCGAAAGAGGAAGCTGCAATCAGAAGACAAGTTTAAAGCAATTTATACAGAAAAACATAAGTAAACCTTAGAAACAAATAAATCATTCGAGCACTATACCATCTTCTCGAATCTGCGACACTTGGATATTCCAGCACGATCTGCTAAGACCCACACATACATTACAAACGGGGAATAGAAGAAAAAAAGAATCAGATGTTTAGCTCAGAAAACTCGTTGATAGAGGAAGAACAGAAAGAAAGACTTTATTACCTGAGTAGAGACAGTGACGAACAAGAGGGAACAGATCGAAGACGACGATGATCCCTGTGTTCAAGTCCAATAAACTTCTAT
>CAJHQP010002570.1:0-83220 GCA_905132765.1 Moricandia arvensis
TCGCTCGATCCAACTACTTCTTTGCTTTCGCATTATTACCAGGGTAAAGTGATGATGTGACCCTGAACAGCATCATGGACCATGGTATGAAAATAAGGTATGAACCATCTTGGCAACTGATCATAGCTTGGCTTAATGGGCTGTTTATGGGCCTTATCGATTTGATCCATGAAGTTCTAGACCGAGAGAAGCTAATGGGCTTGATACAAAATATGGAGGCCTTGTTCTAATTATGAAAGCAGTGTTTGAGATTGTTCAAGAAAGACCCAACAAGAATCTACAATTCATGGTCGAATAATATATCAATTTGACGGCAATTCTTTGACCGTCAACCATGCGAAAGGACAAGACGAGCCGAAGAGTCATTCGTCCTAAGCCTTTCAATTTTAGTCAAGTCTTCCTTATTTTTATAAGTTGCTAATTTATATGTTTGACTAGTCCTTTGAACTTCAATATTTTGTATTCCATGCCTATTATATAAAGGCTTGCTTTATACTGAATAAAATCACTCAGCATTATTAAATAAAAACCTTTCTTTTTAAGTTTGTTGAATCCTTTGTTCCTAGTCGAACATCGTAGCTTCTAAGTCGTCGGAGTGAGTCATATCTTCGGGCTTAGGAGTTGGAATATGAAGGGTCTTCCGCAGCCCTTATGCGACCATTCGAACCACGTCCCTTGATCGTTTGTGCTTTATAGCTCATTCGGTGGAAGGCTTATCCAACCCACCAACCTTAGAATGATCCTTCAATTTAGGGCGTATCATGTGGTATCAGAGCCACTCTGAGGTTTAGAGTTCTTTACAGCCAGAGATTCGTAACTCTTCATCTTCTAAGAGATTAACTGTGTCTTTTGGACTGTTGAGAAACCATGAAGAGAAGGCAACACGAAAAGCACGAGAAGAGAGAATGGAGTTACGACTCTTCATCTTCTAAGAGAACTGTGTCTTTTGGACTATTAGGAAACTATGAAGAGGAGGCTGAACTTAAAGCACAAGAATAAAAGTTGTGAGAATGGAGATACAACAAACGTTCAGCCGAGATGATAGCACAATATGAGCGTGGCCATGAGAAGGAAGCCAAGAAGTCATGACCTGAGAGATACAAATGGAAGAAAACACTCATCAAATAAGGTACACGAATCTTCCTTGATTCCGGTTCAATGGGAGTTAAACCGAGCAGTCCAAAAGCCACAATCGAAACAAGTTGTAGAAACTCCATCGGCCAGAAATGAAGCAAAGAGGAATGAGGATTTGAGAGATGGCTGGAGAGTTTCAAGGCTACGATCCATAAAAGGATCACAAGTCCACGTCTATCTTCAGTGTTGGAAGAAGATTAAGAGGCCAAAGATATCGAACCGGAGCTAGCGACTGTTTATGTCCTAGCAGAATCTATGGACGACCAGCTGTATCAAAAGGAAGAACCAGAGGCTGTAAGTGTTCTCTTGGATGTCCAAAAGGTGGCTAAAAATGTGGTTGATAGTGGACCAGAAGCTGATCATGAAAAAGATCTCACAACCGCTTATGCTTCAGGTGATATTCTCGGTTTTTTATCAAGTGATGAACTGGTTCAGCCATTTGTTTGCAAGGAGTACAACCAAGTGAAGCTACTAAGGCCTGAAGAGGGTCTAAAGAACTTAATATTTGAGCCTGTAATAGGGAGTATGTGCACAAGAACAGTATAAACACCTTGGCTGAGCAAAACCACGTTGGTTCATTCATACTAGAAGGTCCGGATTTGAGGACAAATCCTTTTAAAGGAGGAGGGGATGATGCGACCCTGACCAGCATCATGGACCATGGTATTAAAATAAGGTATGAACCAGCTAGGCAACTGATCATAGCATGGCTTAATGGGCTGTTTATGGGTCTTATCAGTTGGATCCATGAAGTTCTAGACTGAGAGAAGCTAATGGGCTTGATATAAAACATGAAGGCCTTGTTCTAATTAAGAAATTAGTGTTTGAGATTGTTCAAGAAAGGCCCAACAAAAATCTACAATTCATGGTCGAATAGTATATTAATCTGACGGCAATTCTTTGACCGTCGACCATGCGAAAGGACGAGACGAGCCAAAGAGTCATTCGTTCCAAACCTTTCAATTTTGGTCAAGTCTTCCTTATTTTGTGTTCCATGCCTTTATATAAAGGCTTTCTTTGTATTGAATAAAATCATTCAGCATTGTTAAATAAAAACCTTTCATTTTAAGTTTGTTGAATCCTTTGTTCTTAATCGAACATCGTAGCTTCTAAGTTGTCGGATTGAGTCATATCTTCGAGATTAGGAGTTGGAATATCAAGGGTCTTCCACAGCCCTTGTGCGACCATTCGATCCACGTCCCTTGATCGTTTGTGATTTATAGCTCATTCAGTGCAAGGCTTATCCAATCCACCAACCTTAGAATGATCCTTCAATTTAGGGCGTATCAAGTGATCTCTTCGGGTAAACCACGGTTTTGACCTGTTCGGCTAATCTTGGATTGGGGGTTACGTGTCGATCGACTCTAGGTGTGGGACGTCGATTGACGGTTTATAAGGGCTGTTGATCGATTCCAGTTGCAGGATGTCGATCAATGGTATCGCGATCCTCTTCTTCCGTCTCTTTCGAATTCGCTGGTAATTCCTCTAGGTCGTCAGCATGGTCTGAAATTCCTGTTTCAAGAAGAATTTGAGGACTATGCGTGTCAATGTCAACATGAACGGGGTTTGATTTTTCTTTCTCCTCCAGCGCAATTTGAGCAAATTCATCAATAGTGATGCTTTCTTTTGCGTCGGGAATTTATCGTTTTCCACTTCGTAGAGCTACAACATTGACATAACTCCTAGGGTTGATATCTGCCAAACTAGGCAGTATACCTTCTTCTCTTCTGATAGACAAAGTGTTATATGCAACTTGGTTGTATATACTCTTAATTTGATCACCCAGGGTTCCAAATTTCTTCATCATTTCCGAGTATATTAGGTACAATTTATTGTTGAGGTCGGCAGCTACCCAACGATTTCCTGTGATTACTTGGTCCATTCTTGATTTAGAATTTCTTTCACGTTCTTGCACAGTTGCATCGTAGTTGCTTGAGAAACTACCAATGTTTTCCCCAAATTGCTGATCGCTTGAGATTATCGCATCCGCGAATTCAACTCGTCTTTTGTTCATGGCATAAGTATCATCCTTCTCATCATTTTGTTTTGACTGAATGCATTTTCCCAGGAAATCCGCTACTGAAGCCATAGTCTTTTCAACGTGGACAAGATTCTTTTCTTCTGCGGACGTTGATGGTTCCTTCCTTTCAGTATCGTTCGTCTCAAAGGCCTTACTAAAACAAAATTTTCAATCAGCCTTTTAGTGTCCTGAGAATTTTGAGTACCGGAGTTCACCTCGCTGGATGTATCTGGGATAGTCTGATAGTCTTGGCTTAGTCCTCGATAAAAGGTGTTGATGAGTTGAGGTTCTGAGAAACCAAGGTGTGGGCATGTGTACTGGTAGTCTTTGAACCTTTCCCACACATGTTTAAATGATTCACGGTCACCTTGAAGGAATGTTGAAATTTCTCTCCTCGCTTTCCAGTATCTTTCTTCGCTGAAGAAGTGATTAAGAAATGCATTTCTGATACCTTTCCAGCAAGTTAGGGATCCTGGTGATAGCAGATTCAGCCACCTCCTGGCTTACCCTACTAGGGAAAAAGGAAAAAGCTTGCAGCGGTTGAAATCGTCCGACACCACGTCTTCCACGAGCTCCATGTGATCGTTCGGATGTTCAGTAGGAGAACCACTGAATGGTTTCTTACTTAATTAGGAAATGTATTCAATGTTAAGATCAGAGTTTCCCGTATGGTTCTCTTGTAATCTGATAGTGGACCTATTGGAATAGGTTCTGCTGGGGTTTTAGTTTTTGAGCATTGGTAGTTTATTTTTGATCTCATTTTGTTGAGATCTAGTATTTTGGTCAGGGATTTTTGTCCACTATTTATTAATGATTTGGCTTGCTATGTTATGTTCGTGATCATTTAGATCTTTTAAAACAACTTTCTCATTAATAAATTCAGTATAGACGGACTTACTTGCTTTCGTCTGTTAGCCATATATCGATGGCGGTAGCAGAGTGTCGCTCGATGTGGTTGGTTTAGACGGGATTGATGTTGAAGGATCTCCGTCGATCGACGCTTGAAGTCCAGAGTCCATATTATCTTCAGAAGGTAACTGTGTCATCAGGGACATGGAAAGAATAGGTTAGCAACAGTAAAAATAAAAATCTAGACTATATCCTTAACTAAATCTAATGGCAATAAGAAAGAGTCCCCGACAATTGCGCCAAATTTGAGGTAGCAGTTATTATGTACTCTCAAATTAACCCTAGGAGCAACTTTACTCTCTCAAATAAGAGGTTCAGTGTCGTACTTAGGGATCGAATCCACAAAGACTCTAAGATCAAACAATAGATTTGTTGTTTCGAAGATGAAAGTATAGATTTATGAGTGATGAATTAAGGATTGGTTTGGTTTGTAAAGATCAATAAGAAGGATTAGACTTAGGGGAACTCTTAGGTAGACTAGGAAAAGTTTCTGGACCTAACCCAAGGTCGAAGGACTGTCCATGAATATGAGGAAGAGTTCAACCAACTCAGATGGTATGTGGAGAACAAACTCTAGGAGGAACCGGTACAGGTGCGTCAGTTCTTCCGAGGCACCCACTGTTCTGTCCATACCTTCAATAGTTTCCCAGAGTTGGTTGAAAGGATTTATTTGCTTGTAGCCACTATTCCTTAACAGAACTGTGTAAGGTCTCACTCTTACCGGACCTTGACTAACAAGTATAGGGAGAACTAATTTGAATGCTCCAAGTGTGGTAGGAGGCACGTGGGTGAATGCTGGAGGGAGATGGGTGCTTGCACCTGATGTGGAAGCAAATACCATGTGACCCAAAACTGTCAAAAGTTGGACCAAGGGCAAGGAAAAGTGACGAGTGATGATGCTATGTCCTGCTACAATTGCGGAAAGACTTGGCATTTTAAGAGCGAATGCCCGAAGTTGCAAGTGGAGAAAAGAGAATCCGTGCTTATGCTGACATGGAAAGGGGCAGATGAGTGCACTACAGGTGAATGAGATTTTGAAGGAGTCTGGCAAGGCTAGCACCTTCCAAGCGATCATTGGTACGTCACTTAGTCCTGGCCTATTTCTATATTTGCATTGCTTTGCACGGAACATAGAAATGGGTAGATACTTAGCCTACAAAAAAATTGTAGAGACCTTAAATATTGGTGGTGTAGAAACACATAACTTTGTAAGCGCAGGGCTGACTGGGAAAGGAATGTTCCAGAAGGAACAGGACGAATGTTTTGGCATAGTGAATTTGACCGGTTGGAAAGTTATGCATTCATTATGGCTGGTTAGAAACATTCTGGTTGTGATCCAAGGCAAGAGTATGCTATGGATTTAGTGATGGTCTGCCTTAAGAATCATGAAGTGATCTTAGGTATGGACTGGTTGGGAAAATATCGGGACACTCTGGACTATCACCGAGGGCGAGTTCGGTTAGAGAGTGGAGATGGATCGATTCAGTTCCATGGTATATGACGGACTTCGGGTAGTTTGGTGGTCTAGGTGATCCAAGCAAAACAGATGCTCGAAAAGGGTTGTGAAACATATTTGGCCACAAATTTCACAACCGAAGTCGAGAAAGGTTTGGACCTTGGAGACATTTCAGTGGTGAATGAGTTTGAGGATGTGTTCCAGACCTTAACGGACTTACCACCTAATCAGTCTGTTCCATTCACAATCAAGCTTGAACCTGGAACGGCTCCATTGTCCAAGGCACCATATAGAATGGCTCGGCCAGAGATGTCCGAGCTAAAGAAGCAATTGGAAGAATTGCTTGAGAAAGGGTTTATATGGCTGAGTATTTTGCCGTGAAGAAGAAGAATGGGAGCTTCCGGCTATGCATAGAATATCGAGGATTGAAACGGGATACTTTGAAGAACAAGTACCCATTGCCTCGAATATATGAACTGCTGTACCAGCTAAGAGGGGCGACGTGTTTTTCCAAATTGACTTGGCATTGGGTTATCATCAGATCCTGATCGAGCCGATGTACGTGTGGAAGACAGCTTTCAGGACGAGGTATGTCCATTACGAATTCATGTTCATGCCATTCAGACTAACCAACTCTTCAACAGCGTTCATGAAGATGATGAATGAAATATTCCACGATTTTCTTGATGCGTTTGTAATCATCCTTATAGATGATCTACTCGTCTACTCAAAGGATAGGGATTTACATCAAGGTCACATCCGGGCCATGCTGGAACGACTAAGGGAACATAAACTCTTTGCAAAACTGAGCAAGTGCAGTTTTGGCAAATGAGTATTGGGTTCCTAGGACACATTCCGTCTGGTGAGGGAGTCTGGGTTGATCTAGATAAGATTAAATCAATCAAGGAGTGGCAAAGACCAAATAATGCAACTGAGGTGAGGAGTTTCCTCAGATTGGCTAGCTACTACAGAAAGTTTGTAAAAGGGTTTGCGAGTGTGGCTCAATCCATGACCTGTCTAATCGCGAAGGATGCGAAATTCTCATGGTCGGAAGAATTTGAGAGGTGTTTCTTCGCATTGAAAGATATGCTAATGAGTGCACCAATTCTAGCTTTTCCTGAAACGGATGAACCTTATGAAGTCTACGCAGATGCATCTATATCCAATCTTGGCTGTGATTCGATGAAAAAGGGATAAGTGATTGCCTATGCATCATGGCAACAGAGGAAGCACGAAGGGAACTATCCGACCCATGACCTCGAAATGTCTGCAGTGTTGTTCGCCTTGAAGATTTGGCATTCATATTTGTATGGAGAAAAGGTACAGATCTTCACTGATCATAAAAGCTTCAAGTAAATTTTCACTCAGCCTGAGCTAAACCAAAGGCACATGAGATGGATGGAATTTGTGACGGATTATGATCTCAAAATTGCTTATCATTCGGTAAGGAAAACTTGGTCGCAGATGCACTAAGAAGGAGACGAGTTGATGTATCAGCAGAGGAGGAGTCTGAAGATCCTGAAGGAATGATCCGGATAGTGCATCTCAATGCACTCTCTAAGGATCTTGAACCGTATGAGTGCAGCAGACCAAGCGGATCTACTCACGAGGATCCAGATAGCTCAGGGAAAGGATGAAAACTTGAACAAATTTTCTCAAAATGACAAGACCGAGTACCAAACATCCAACAATGGGATAATCCTGGTCAATGGTCGGGTCAGTGTCCCGAATGATAGGGAACCTAAGGAAGAGATTTTGAAGCAAGCTCACTCGCCCATGTTCTCAATTCATCCCGACAAGAGCAAGATGTACCGCGACATAAAGAGAAAATATCATTGGTTGGGTATGAAACGAGATGTGGCCAAGCGGATGAGAAGTGTCTAACTTGCCAACTCGTCAAGGCGGATCATCAATTTCTGAGTGGGCTGTTGCAGAACCTGCCCATTCCAATATACAAGTGAGATCACATCACAACAAACTTTGTGACTGGTCTTCCAACAACAAGGAAGAAGAAGGATGCAGTATGGGTGGTCGTGGACCAATTAACCAAGTCTTCTCACTTCATTGCCATACAGAAAACTGATGGAGTGGGTGAGATAGTCCGGAAGGATATGAACGAGATAGTCTGGTTACATGGAGTACCGACATGCATAGTCTCGGATAGTTCAAATTTCTGGAATGCTTTTCAGAAAGGATTGGGTACAAGAATGAACATGAGTACGGCCTAACACCCGCAAATAGACGGTCAATCTGAAAGGACGATCTGCACACTGGAAGATATTCTGCGGGCATATACATTGGATTGAGGCAATTCATGGGAAATGCTTTTTGCTTTGATTGAATTCGCCTACAACTATAGGTTACACAGAAGCATTGGTATGTCGTCATATGAGGCACTGCATGGGGTGGCCGTCTCGAACACCATTAAGATGGACCCAAGTGGGGGAGTGCATCATAATTAGACCGTACATACTAGAAGAAACTACCGAGAAGATCAAATTCTTGAAGGATAAAATGAAGATAGCCCAAGATATATAAAAGAGCTATGCGGACAAGCAAAGAGAAGACCTTGAGTTTGAAGTAGACGATCTGGTCTATCTAAAGATGGTCACCCTCTGGGGTTGAGCAAGAGTTTCAAAAAGAGGAAAGATTGATTAGAGATTTTTGGGTGTGTTTAGGTTCATTGAAAGAGTTGGTCCGGTTGCTTACAAGTTCAACTTGCCAACCAAGATGGAAACACTACACAATGTGTTCCATGTATCTCAACTCTGAAAGTGCCGATAGTGCCTGAATTGCCTTTGGAGTTAGGCAAAAACCTCACATTGGAGAAAAACACATTCAAATTATCGATAGGATGAAAAAAAACAAGAAGGAAAGTGATCCAAATCGTTAAAGTCGTTTGGGATTGCAATGGGAAAGAGGAATCAACTTGGGAAACCGAAACTAAGATGAAGGCCAATTTTACAGAATGGTTCAACCAGTTCGAGAGTGAAGTATCACTTGGTCTGGCTTTGGCGACGAATCTCTATCAAGTGGGGGAGACTAGTAGCATCCCTATCCTAGATAGGATCATCGGGATGGGCCATGGGACAGGGAAAAGTGCATGCCGGTCGTAAGACACAGAGGCAAGCGTTCCATGGTCTGAACAATGGGTTAACACCGAGATAAGGAAAGAGTGATATGAGTTGGACTGAGTTGGATGGATCTTGGGCGAGCTGGACGGAGATCATACCGAGTTCAGTCAGCTAAGGGCATATCGATCAGCTAGTAGACCTAGCTCAGCTGCACCAACTGTCGGGGAGGTCAACTAAGATCGGTAGAGTGTTCCACGTATGAGCTAGCTGGTCGGGTTGGGGTGGTTATCATACTGATGATAAGATTGGATACGGATCCAAACTTGGTCGATTAAGCTGTGGCATGTGTGGTGAGCGTGTTAGGCAGATTTGGCCGAAGGGGCGCATATGGATAACTGCCCAGGCGGTTATGAAAAAGACACCTTTTCTCCCAAAGCAGTTTTTGTCTGAGTTTTCTATATATACTGGACCTTGGGTTCGAATTTCGAGACAGAATTTTCATAAGGAAAATCACCTAAACGACAAGAACACAAAGGTTTATCCCGAAGACAGAAAACTTGGGCGATTTGGAAGGAAGACTTGTTCGGAATCAAGCCAATAACGCAATCTGACCACAATGTCTTGAAGATCGATCCAAACATGGATTCAAGGGAGAATGAGAAGCCTGCTGGGACTTTGACTCCGGAACGCAGATCTAAGATGTGTGGATTGACCGGATAAGCCATCGCCCATAGCCTTCAGGCGATTCTAATCGGTTATACGGTCGGTGATATGTCATGGATTTTACCTGTTTTTACCCATGATATATATATACGTTTTGAAAGTCTTTTATATGCATTTGGAGTTGTTTTAGATTATTTACAAGTCTAGGTAGTTATTGGACGAACTTGCAGCTTTTGGATCATTTTGGAGATTTGAAGAAGCTCTCCTGGAAACCAAAAGCCGGAAACTGTTTTTATCATTCACCATCGATCGTCGTCGACTCAAGGCCGTCGATCGACGTCGACTCAAGATTGTCGATCGACGTCGACTCAAGGTCATTGATCGACGTCGTCTCAAGGTCGTCTATCGACGTCGCCTCAATGTCGTCGACGACGTCGACTCAAGCTCGTCGATCGACGGTGCAGCCGCCTGGGGTTTTATGATGATTAGAAGATATTACGAATCTAACCTAGAAGTTTTAATATTTACAAGAAAAGTCTGTGGCCACATTTTAGAATATTTATAGGGTTTTTATTATTTTTGTAACCTTAAGTCTTTTACACACCTCTTTTACAACAAAGCACCATTGTTACTCCATAGAGAAAGAGAGAGAGAGAGAGAGAGAGAGAGAGAGATCTACTTATCATTTACAGAGAAGATCTTGAAGTCCCTGTTTTTTACTCTATTTTATTATATGCGATTTATTCAGATTTTAGTTTTGTTCTTTATAATCATGTATGAGTAATTCAATTGTTAGATTTCGAGTTCTTCAAAAGGTAGTCTATGAAATTGGTAATGATTTGATATTAGGGATATTTAGCAAGTTCCTCATCTAGATTGTTCTTAAGATTAAGACTGACCATCGTAAACCAAGATCTTAGGATTTATTGGCGTAAGTGAATGCTTGATGAGTTACCTGAACCAAAATTTGGATGATCTAAACTACTAGATGCATACGACAATTTATCTAATAGGTTAGAGAACTTAACAAACCTTGCTCTGAATCTGTTAGAAGTAGCATCGATCGACGGCACATCGTGACCATTGATCGAAGCTCCCGTAACGACTAACAACCATTTAACCTAAGTTTGAGTTCAGAGCTATACTTAAAACAAACCCTTGGCAAATCACTTAGTTACACCTTCATCCTACCTAACAATTCTCTAAGTCTAATTTATTTACCATTTGATAAACCTACAAACCAATCTTACCATCACTTTACTGCTTATTAATATTTGTGTAGCTTTATTACAAAAGCAATAAATCTATTGTGAAGTCTTAGAGTCTTTGTCGATTCGATCCCTTTGTACTACAGCTGAACCTCTTATTTAAGAGAGTAATCAGTAGCTCTAGGGGAATTTGAGCACATATTAAATTTGGCGCCGTTGCCGAGGAATGTTTCCTATTACCATTAGATTTAGTCTAGACTTTTATTTTTCTGTTGCTATTAAATTATTTTCCTTTTCCTGCTGAAACATGTACCTTTGGAAGATAATACGGACTCTGGACGACATCAATCGACAACATGAAAAATGCGGCGATCGACGAATGGCCAGAACAGTTAGGTGACGCTCTTCCATAAGCATCAATCGATACCGATCAGCTGGAAGCAGGTAAGTCCCCTTTTCTGATAAAAATAATAAGGAATTAGTCCTAGAAGATCCAAAGGGTCTGGCATGTAAACCAAATAACAAAAACTTCAAGTGAGATAAAACGCCAATTGCCAATGCAAGATTTCTTAAATCCTGGCAGGACATATTCCAAGAGGTCCGCAATAAGACTACTAAGCAATCCCAGTACAAAGGGTTTGGAACTCGATCCCTATTTTCTCGTCCTGGTATGCCAGGATCATTTCAGTGATTCCCTACTGAGAACCCGAACGATCACACTGAGAACTTATAAGACATGGTGAATGACTATCATAATCGCTGCAAACTTTTTCCTTTCTCCCTCGATGGGGACGCGATGAGGTGGTTGGATCAAATACCTCAAGGGTCTCTGACTGGCTGGAAATATGTTAGGAGCGCCTTCATCAACCACTTCTTCGACGAAGGAAGATACTGGGAAGCAAGAAGAAAAATATCTACTTTCACTTAAGAAATTTGCAAACCTTTCAAAAACGCTTGGGCAAGGTTTAAAGAGTACCATCAAGAATGTCTACATCATCGCTTCTCACAACCCCAAATCATCAACACCTTCCATAGAGGGTTTAAACTAAATTATCAAACCACGCTCGACACGGCCAGTGAAAGAAATTTCAGTACTAGAAACCCCGAAGATGCCAAAAGGTTAATCAAAAACATAGCCTTAAGGAAAACTTTCCACAGATTTGACACTGAAGAGAACGAACAAATAACGTCTGCAGATGAGATACACTTAATTAAAATTAATAAAGCTGTGGCATTGGTAGCGGCTATTCTAGGTAGACGAGATTGATCTCAGGCATACGTTAAAAATGGAGAAACCCCTCCCAAACAAGAATTCACGGATGTGATGAGTTTCGAGAACCAGATGTTCGTACTTAACAGTGGTATCTTGATGCATGCTCAAATTACCCTAGGTGAGCTACTGATTAATCTCTCAAATAATAGGTTCAGCTGTTGTACCTAAGGATCGAGTCCAAAGAAACTCTAATATTACACAATAGATTTATTGTTTTTGTAATAAAGCTAGACAAGATTTATAAGCAGTCAAGTGATTGAAAGATTGGTGTGTAGGTTTATTCTAAATGGAAATGAATTAGACTTAGGCAATTCTTAGGTAGGAGAAAGATGTAACTAAATAATTAACCAGGGTTTTATGTAGTTCTGAACTCAAACTATGGTAAAGGATGGAAGGAGAAACATTGTTCTTGTATATCGCAGTATCAGCAACAGCCGTAAGTGGTATCCTCATCAGAAGAACGCAGAGATCATAAACCATTTTTATGCAAGTAAAACTTTGTTAGACGCCAAAAAGCGATACCCGCTAATGGAAAATTTGCACTCGCAGTAGTAATGGCGGTTCAGAAATTGAGATCATATTTCAAGTCACACACAATCGTAATTCTAACCATGTTCCCGCTCTGTACGTTTTACATATCCCTAGCCAATCTGGAAGACTAGCAAAATGGGCAGGCAAACTAAGCGAATATGACATTGAGTATCAAACGAGAACGAGCGCCAAGTCGCAAGTACTTGCTCATTTCTTGGTCGAACTTCCAATGGAAGGTGCGTTAAACCAGGAATAAAACTCGACCTGGGATCTCCACGTCGATGAATCTTTATCCAAACAAGGGTCAGGAATCAGGATTCTGCTAACTTCACCAACCGGAGAAGTGTTGGAACAATCCCTTCGGTTGGTCTTTCATGCCTCAAACAATGAAGCCAATATAAAGCACTTGTCGCTGGATAACGATTAGATCTCGGGCTTAAAATATGTAATGTCCACACATACTGCGATTCTCAGCTTGTCGCAAACCAGTTCAGCGGCGATTACAAAGCTATGGAAGAAAGAATGGACTCATATATGACAGTCGTCCAAGATCTCACCCAAGAATTTGATCAATTCGTACTTACGCGGATCCCCCGCGCGGAAAATGTGCTGGTCAAACCTTTGGCGGCCCTGGCATTAAGTTCAGATCCAGGACTAAGACGAATAATCCCTGTTGAATTCATAGAACACCCAAGCATCGGGCCACCAATTGTCGTAAACTTAATAATCCCCAGGTTGACGATATTGACAAAGTCGACAATCAACCTGAAGAAACCGTGGAACGATCCAAATACGGCTGCGATAAACCATGGATGAAACAATCCAAGAATACGTCACCGACGACCAGTAATATCAAAACCCAGGCCGCATGATACGTCTTGATGGATGGAAAGGTATACAAATGGAGATTCTCTGGACCACTTATGACATGTGTAGAAGGAGAAGAAGCTCGAAAGATCATGGAAGAAGTCCAGTATGGATCTTGTGGGAAACATTCCGGCAGAAGATCCCTTGCGACAAAGATAAAACACCACGGTCACTATTGGCCAACAATGGTTCAGGACTGCGAAATATTCGTGCGAAAATGCAAGAAATGCCAGAGACATGCACCGACAATCCGCCAGCTCGCGGAGGTCCTCTCTTCCCTTTCTTCGCCATATCCATTCATGCGATGGTCAATGGACATTGTCAGTCCCTTGCATAACTCGAAGCAAAACGGTTTCTGCTAGTGCTGACAAACGTTTTCTCAAAATAGGTGGAAGCAGAATCTTACGCAAGCATTAAAGACACTCAAGTCGAAAGCTTTGTCTGGAAAAATATCATTTGTAGAAATGGAGTCCCATGCAAAATAATAACGGACAACAAATCTTGTTTTATTTCGACTAGATTTGAGGCATTTTGCGAAAAGGGAAGATACAATTAACCAAATCATTTCCCACACATCCACTGGGAAACGGCCAAGCCGAAACCATCAACAAAATTGTCCTAGACGACATCAAGAAACATTTAGACACCAAAAAAGGTCGTTGCGAGGTGGAAATCGAAGGAGTCCTTTGATCCCATCGAACCACACCAAGACGGGCAATGGAAGAAAGTCCTTTTGCTCTCGTCGATGGAAAAAATGCATGATCCTAGCTAAAGTCAAATTTCCCGGAGTACGAAGGAGGATGCTTCCTAAACGGGAAAACCTTAACAACTCGATGCTACTGGACGATCCCGATCTCGTCAACGAGCACCGGATCAAGCTCTCATACAAATTCATAATTACAAACAAGCTGCCGTGAGATACTACAACTCAAACGTGCGATATCGCAGGTTCAGTGAAGACGATATATTTCTACACTATGAGATGAAAACTCATAATCTCCCTCTAATCTCCGACGAATACTCATACGCTCTTAAAACGCAAAATGAAATTCATTTAAAGCCGATTTGCGGTGGGGATTCAAAGCCGTAAGCGGCAAGTCTCAAAATAAAAAAATGGCCATACGTGGCCAAAACAAACACAAACCATAACATAAAAAAAACAACTAAAGTCTCGAAGGATACTTCAACCTCAATCATCCTCCAAACACAAAACCTCATCTTCTCCCATCACCTCATCCAAGTTTGGGGCCGCGCCGCCTCCGCCTTCTTTGAACAAGAGATCTTACCGCTCCGGGTTATCCAAGCATGATGATATGGTACACTCGGACTTCAGGCCAGCAAGGATCAGATCAAAGGTGCCTCCCCGTCCGCCAGATCCTCTTTACAAGCAAAGAGCTTAGCCTCCTCGGCCCGTGGAGATGGGGATGCTTTGCCCTAAAACAACTGAATCTCATCCATCCATCCTTCAATGGACGCCAGAGCCAGGTCTCGATTACAAACCATCACCAATGAGTAAAGGGAATGGGATATCCTTACCAAACGAGCCTGAAACTTGGTACAAAGAGAATCTTTAGCTTCTTCAATCCTGCAACTCGTAGACCCTTTGCCGCTCTGAAGCTGGTGCTGAATTTGACGAACCTCTGAAGCCTTTGTCTTCCTGGCCTGTTTAGCCTTAAGCAAAGAACTCGCAGCCTTCTTAAGAACTTGGTCGAGCTCACTGATCCGAGCCAAAAACTGAGATACTTCAAGGGAATGATAGTCCTCGATAACTTTCAACTTCGCCTCGAGTTGTGATGACTTATCATGCGACTCCGCAACTCTTTTGTAAAACATTCGACCTCTGATCCACAATCATTGATCATCCCATCAATAAAAGAAACAAAATGCAAAAACAAGATGGCAATAATAAAACAACCAACGTACCACAAAGAAAAACTCTTGAGACAAACCTTGCCACGATGTTGGGCATCAGACCCAAACCGGACGCTCTTGCTGACTGACAGGCGGTGTTTTATTGTTCTAACAGGGTATAAATATCCTAAACAAATAACAATCAAATTAAAACTAGTCTTAAGACACAAATAATACTCTAGCTAAGAGAGATCATGTGTCATACTTAGGGATCAAATCCACAGAGAGAAATGACACACAATAGATTTCTTATTTCTAAAGACTAAGCTAGGTAAATATATATATCAGTGGTAAAAGATTAATTAAGGAAATATTCCTTATCAAGAAGTAGGATGCAATATGGAAATATGCTAATAATGCAAATATGGAAATATTCTAATGATGCAAATATGGAAGTATTCTAATGATGGAAATATGGAAATATTCTAATAAACTAACTAGATGCAAATATAAATATGCTAGATCTTGGGTTTCAAGCCCTATGGATTATAGGAAATATGAAGCACGGAAATGTAAATATTCTAGAACTCAAATATTAATTATTCTGACACCTTTAACTCAAACTCTCGTATGCGAGCAAAAGGAAAGACCATCGATCGACAGCTAAGGCCTAATGTCGATCGACCGGGAAATCAGAAGGAAGTGTGAACGAGATTTGATAAGTTTACCAGAGTAATTAAACCAGTTCTCGCATGCGCCTAACAGCCTAGTTCAATAGAGTATATTTTGGCAAAGAACCTACTCTCATATTCATCCATGTCCTACTTTCGAGATCCTAGTTAGCAACTTTAGAATGCAAGCATGAAGAACAACTCAATTGATGGATATTAACTTAACCTAGCAATACTACTTTTGGGCTAATCCATGATTGATTTCATTCAACTCCAAATCTAGTTGATAACTACTCAGACATAATCAAAGTAAGAACAGTAGTCTGAATATAATGCATATAAAAATTACTGGGGTTCCAATACAAATCTCTCTAAGGAGTTATGAATCTTCTCCCCTAAAGACCCTAAAACTATAGATAGAATAAAGCTGTGTAAGTCTTTTTGTTTCCTAAACAAGGGCATAGAAACACATAAATAGGGTTTTAAGTCGTCCAAGGGCATTTTTATCATTTGCCTAAAACTTGGGCTTTAAATCGGCTGTCTGCGAATTGGATGCTGATCGATGGAAGGGTACCGCATCGATCGACCTTGGTCTTTTAACGTCGCTCAACTCCAAGGTTGTGTCGTTGATCGACGACAGTCTTGTACTTCAAATCCTCAAATGGTCAACTAGGGATTCTTCTCCTCTAGATGCTCCAAAAGCTCCAAGTATCTCCATATATCTCCTAAACGTTCATGTACTTGTAAATAGTCCAAAACATAGCCTAGACACACATAATAGACCCTAAATAGAGCCTATAACATGACCTAAAACTGGTAATAAATAGGCTATATCAACTCCCCCAGACTTAACATTTTGCTTTTCCTCAAGAAAACTAAGCCTGTGAAAGAGGTTTTAAAAAGCGGAGTCTCACATAATGTCCAAGTATAACTATCACCCTACTTTGTTGCAACCACATCCTATCAAGTCAATCACAGAGAAATTTTATATACTCTATTCTATTGTAGCAACCAAATCCTGTCTACCAACAACTTAGCAAATACTATTCTTACTCACCCCTCTACTGATTTCATTTCTTTGCAGAAAATAAAAGTGTAGGCTTTACCTTGGGAGTATCGATCAAAGGGCACATAGATTCTTACCTCTGCAAGTATCTGAACAACTAGGAACAAAGTCTTCTCTAATTCCTTTCGTCCCTCTTTTCTCTCTGAATATTTCTAGATCTCAAACTTAAGGACAATGATGCAGATACAATCCATCCTGCCATCTTATTTTCGATTTTCTTCTTCTTTTTTATTATTTATTTCTACTATTTTTTTTGCGTTATTGGTAAAGTTGTAGGGAAATAGTGGGATCATCGGTAATGTACCTACCCCTCGGTTCCAACAATGTGTGATCGTTCCTCCGAATTAGAATAGTGGGGTCATCGTTAATGTACCAACCCTTCGCATTTCGCTTAGTCATCTTAATCTTTTAAGCTTTTAAGTAGATGCTGAAGAGATAGAGAAAGGAACCAACGGTGCAATGAGTTGTACCTACAGACTTGCAGAAGAAATCCGATCCAGTTTATACCAAGCCCCAAAGCAAGCAAATAATGTCAGGATTAGTGTTCAAAATCAGTTTCGGTTCCTTCAAACTTTCTACGCAAGTGTGATATAGTGGCAGGATGATCCGCTTTGGTTTCTCTAGTAATCTCTGCAAACAACCTTTTAAAAATGGTGCTAATGTGTTGTTAGTCAATAATAAATCTTGATCATAGTCCCCTTCTTGACTCAATAAAACTTTTTGAAAAAAAATATATATATATAGTAAATAAAGCTTAATACAAATTAAATAACATTAGCAAACCTCCCCCATACTTAAATTACACTGCCCCCAGTGTAATCCGTCCCATATTGATTAAGAAAAATTAAATCATAAGTATCTAGGTTAAGTAGAAGACTCGATACCAGACTCTGTAAAAGAGTATCGATCGATGGTAGGCGTGTGTGGTCGATCGATGGTAGGCGTGTGTGGTCGATCGATGGTCGTGACCCATTCTCGACGGATGCTGCATCTATGGTGTCGATCGATGGTGGACTCAAACAGTCTACAAAACAAAGTAAAACTTGAAATAAATAGTAGTATAAATAAAAACAAAATAAAGACTTACTAAACAGTGGGTTGCCTCCCAATCAGCGCTTAGTTATAGTTGTAAGCTCGAACGTTGTGAAATTTCTGACTAGCATAGAGGTGGATCAAAACTTGGGAAATAAGAGTCTCTACATATTCTTTTCTCTTCTGAAACCATGTACCAATAAAAAATTTCATTGCCTCACTCCTTTGTTTTTTTTTTCATTCCTTGCAACCGCTATGGCAAACTCCATTGAATGCATTCCCCCTTGTAGTTTCTCAATACTGCGCTGTAGCGTTCTTAGTTTGGCAGCTGTAATCTCTGATATATTCTCCAATTGCTGAGAAATATCTTCCTTCATCAGGCTCTGAGAAAAAACAATCTCATCGAACCTATATTCCAATTGTATTTCTGCTGCGGCCTTTGTGGGAACCGAAATTCGCACTGTCGATTTTCGTTGAATTAGGAACGCACGGTAAACCCTGGTTTCCCAGAGGTCCCGAATATCTACTGAACAACACGCCCATCAGTCAGGTTACGAAGTAAATATTGAAAAACAAAGTACGAATCGAAAATAGAGCAAATAGATGTCTTATTCCGAATTTGCGTATGAGTGTTTACAACATGATAGGAGCCTCGACTATGAGAGCTGTCGGCGAGATCCTTAGTTCTAATAACCTAAGACTGCAAAACCTTAGTTGAGTCGCAGCTCGAATAACAAAAACGGAAAGTTGCCTAAATACTCTAAGTGCTAAGCTATGTTTGCTCTGATTGGAGTTTTTAGTGTGTCCTATGCATCATCACCCTTGAAGTCCTTATATACTCCTCTAGAGGCAGTTTTCTCTTTCCCCTTCTATCCTCGGTCAAATTAATCGCTTCGCGGAAATATTCCATTTTTCCTCGATCTTCAAGATTATCTTCAGAAATTTTACATTTATCCTCTGATCTTGGCATTTATCTTCCGAACTTAAAATTCAACCCTTCCTGCAAAATAAAAGATAAACCGTCACAAATTTTGGGCTTGAGTTTGGGTAAAATCGCGAGTGGCCCTTTGGCTGAGTTTTAGACCTCAGCGGGCCGTTTTCTGACTTAGGCGTTTCTTCAATATTATCAAAATAGCATTGTTAATACGATGTTGTCTGTGAGTTAGGATCTTTTGTATGGGGCGTATGACTCTATGTGTTTAGTTAACCGTTACCATCTCATACGATTTACCCGATCCTTTCTCGAGAAAACGAGTTGTTTTGGTAAAGTTCCAATGACAATCCTGATCGAGACCAAACAAAGATAAGTTCGATCAAGTATCAAGAGAGAGAGAGTTAATGACGACGAGCTGAAAATGGATTGATTGATCCGACTTGCCGAATGAGCGAATCAGATTGCTCGTGCCACCCAACTCGCCCGTACGGCAAGTTGGTGTTCTCCAACTCGCCATATGGGCGAGTCAGTCGGTTCGTGCTATCTAACTTGCCATACGGGCAAGTTGGTCGGTCCTTTCCGTCCAACTTGCCATACGGGCGAGTTGGTCGGTTCGAGCCGTCCAACTCGCCATATGGGCGAGTTGGTCGGTCCTTGCCGTCCAAATCGCCATATGGGCGAGTTGGTCGGTCCTTGCCGTCCAAATCGCCATATGGGCGAGTTGGTTGGTCTGAGCCGTCCAACTCGCCATACGGGCGAGTTGGTCGGTCCGAGTCATCCAACTCGCCATACGGGCGAGTTGGTCGGCCCATGTGGCTTGATTTGTTAGTTCGACAAGCTCGACGTCTTGCTTGGCTATCTTCTCCGTCCAGGGAGTTAGAAGATCGATTCTTCTACTCGTTTTGTCGTACTGCCTTTCGGGGATACGATTACCCGCAGTGTTTGGACAAACTTTTCCTGACGACTTATCTGTGTAGACCGCTCCTTTGTGGTAAGTCGAGATTTGACAATGATCTTCTTCGTTTCCCTTTTTCGAGACATTATCTCTTTCTTACACAAATAGCGTATATTCCCGGTAGGTTTCAAATATTGATTCCGTCGTAACCGATTTTGACCCCAATATTTAGTCCCCATCTCATCAGAAATATGATGTTCTTGCGAGCGTTTTTAAGCATATTGGATTATATAGGCGGAATCCGATGACTGAAGCTTGGAGGTGAAATAATGAATCATTTCTTCTATAAGTATGTGGAGTGGTTTCACAGATTCTTCACATTTCCACAAACTCTTTTGAGAATCATAAGATTTTCTCTTCTCTTTCATTCCTTTGGTAAAAAGAAAGTTATGTCTTCGAGAAGAAAGGTTTCCTCAAAGTCTCGTGAAGATCGTTCTGTCCCTGATGGTTCCAACTTGCAATGCAACGATGTTGTACCAAAAGTGGAATTCTCGGCTCACTCGGTCGACCCTAAAGAAGCCGAGGCGTCTTGGGCGGCCATGGGAGACGTGAAACCCCCCAGGCCTGGCATGTGGGACTTGCCTCGGTTTCATGCCAACCACGTAGAGAGTTTTCCAAGCAGAACCTTTCTGAATGGGCTGGATACCATTCAGAGCCGTTGTCGAGTTCCTGAATTGGTCGAGTTTCGTCTTTCGGAGGCTGGAGAGATTGTTCAGTTTCCGCCTGAGGGTTACTTTATGTGTTACGAGGTATACCTGACGTAATGTCATTTGTGGTTTCCTATTCTCGAGGTCATAGCGTGACTTCCAAGATCGATTAGTCAAATAAACCCGTGTGGTTTGCAGCATATTGTCGGGATTCTCATGCTGAGTTACGAGCTGGGTATAGCCCTCGACGCCAACCACTCGACACTTTTCTTAACCCAGTCGGGAAGTCGTCCATAGTTCAGTTGAGGCCCCGGTCGGGGATGATGATCATAAGCGAATTTGTGTTGAACTATCATGAATGGTGGAAGCACTTCTTTTTCTTCTGTGTTGACGATGCGTCTGTAGAAGCAAACAACCTCTCCGTCTTTAGGACTATATGGGGTCTAAAAGGTATCCTTGGTCAAGTGTAGCCACTTTTCTCTTTTCCCCCCTTTTGTTTCGGTGAAGTTTGATTTCTAATATGTTTTATTTACTTTTCATTTTGATAGACCAATCCTTTTCCTCCGAGTTCGGACGGTCTGGTTACCATCCGAGACTTGCTTCGTGGTCGCTCGTGTTTTTGGGCAACCTTTAGCCCGAAAAGGGTCTGTCATGCTGTTTTCTCCACCGTTCTCGGCACCGGTTGAGGAAGTATCTAAGGCTTCCATGGACGGATTTGTTCCGTGCACGGTTCACACGAGAGAAGAAAGACCAAAGACTCGGAAGGACAAACACATCGTTGTCGAGGATGAAATGGTTAACGAGTGTGCTCCTCCGATAAATACTACGAGATTTCCTAAACAGTCCGGTAGGCGGAAGTAGTGGTGAACGGGACGATCTTGATGAGCTGCTTGGTTTTGATTATCCCCAGGTGCAGGTGGATCTAGTGAGGCCCCGGAGTTTGCCCAGGCATCGCGGATGGTCAATGGGGTACGTTTTTCTTATCTTTTTTAGGGCACATTTTTTCTTGACTCTGAAATATTTCGCAGGGTCTCCTCATGATGAACCGAGCACTTGACACGAGCTGCCAGGAGGCACGCATAGCTCAGTTCATGGCCGAGACAGCCAATAACGAGATCACTCGTCTGAGAGGTGAGATGGAAAGTTCATGTCGTCGTGTGAGGGAGTCGGTCGCGATGGAGGTTCGTCGTGCCTATTGGCGAGGAAAGAGAGAAATGGCTGAGGTCATGAAAACCTGTCGCGAAAAGTTCTTTTATTAATTCGAGGAGCTTCTGAAGGGTTACAAGGACTTCGGGAATATCTCGAGTGCCACGGTGGTGTTGGCGGGATATACCTCACGCAAGGTCCTGATTATACGTTTGGTGCCTAATATGCGAGGCAGAACAGGCGCATGAATGAGAGGGATAGAGACTTTACGATTCCTCAAACAGAAGAGAGGGTTTGGGAACAGTGGTACCCGATTCTTGTTTCTCCCGACATGGTGGAGGCCGAGGCGAGGAATGCCGATGAGACGGGTGAGGTAAACCAGCCGACGGCTCCCCTGGATGTCAACGACTATTCGCTCGGTAGATCGATGACGGATGCTTTGATTTTGATGAGTAATTGCGAGGTTGCGACTGATTCGAGAATGCTTCTCTTTTACATTATTGCACTTTTTTGTTTTGTTCGTTTTCGGTTGAATGTGGTCTTATGTAGCGGGTCTGGCCGGGTATGGCCTTGAATCCCTATATTTTATTAACTCCTATGCAAATAGTGCATGTTATGATAAGTGGGTGTTTTTAGAAAGATGTTTGGGATTTTTTTAGTGTATAAAGAAAACTCCAGTTGTCATCTCCACTTCCTCCCTGTTTTGCGGATCATCCTATTCATTGTTCGTGCGAGATGTTCGAGGAGTTTTTAAAGTTTCAGGAATGTTTAGATACGGATGAAATGACATGCTTTTAGGATCTCGTATCTTTTTGATATCATGCCTTTAGATGTTAGAGACAAGTGTGTTGGGTTTAAAGCAAGGCCTAGGTTTACTTTCGGTTTAAGGCTTTGCGATGACTATTCGGCTTTCATTTTGCATGTTTTCGATTTTAACCTGACTCTGTTCCGATTTAAAGTCTGCGATAGGTTCTCGGCTTATATGACTTGTCTGGTCGGAGTCGAGCATCTCTTCAAGGACAATTTTCAAGTCTCTCGAAAGTGCTGACCAAAATTTCGGATATCTTTTATAGAGCGCTGTTTATCCTAGTCGGATGTAAGAGGATCTGTCCTTAAGACGGATCTGGGTGCGTTTGTTTAAGACGGCTAAAAAAGCTCGGCAGGGCCAATTGCCGAGTGTTTTTGTAGTTGCGAATTGATGGGAGGTGTATTCTCGAAAATTCAGACGACGTCGCGCCTATCTTTTCGAAAACTCACTTTGCGTAAGTAATGCTTTGAGCATAGGGAACCAGGATCTCGTTCTTTGGTTGGGATTCGATGACTCGACCATGATAAGATGGTGTTGAGTTGATCTATTTCAAGACATAATGATTTTTCGCGAGTTTCTGTTTCTGGGATGGTGCGATAATTGTTCTGTTCGTGTACGGATGTATAACATAGTTTTTCTTTGCAGATGATAGGCAATTCAAGAATTTACAAAGAAGTCTTTATTGTCGAAAATGTTTTGAAAATCTCGAGTACAATGCATCAAAATTTTTGTTTCTGAATGGGGGAATATACAAGTGTTCGTATATATACCCACCCCCCCCTTTTAGAGAGGGGGATAGCTGACTCTTCTTTTTGTGAGCTGCCTACGTACCTCTTTCGAGGATCAAGCCATCTCGTAGTTCTCTTTGTTTGGATGAGTCTGTTTACTCGGCCGTCGTGTTTGTGTTGACTGCATCAGTTGCTGAGTTGACGTCTTCCGCCGGACTTTTCTTTTTGATGGGATGTACGCGTTGGGCACTGGAGCTGGTTGTTCGCTGGCCGTTGCTAGGATCGACGGTTCTGGGTCGTCTTTGCCCGAAGTACTTTCGGCTGACGCCTGGGCTATATTCGGGCGCTTGGCCTTTGTCATCGCGGTGTTCGTGATTTGTCTTAGCTTGTGCACAGCCAGAAAGCAGCGTCTCGACTGCTTCTGGCAGCTAAAAATTACCGCAATCCCGTTCTGAGTTGGGAATTTAATGCCTAAGTGATAAATTGATGGGACTGCCTTCATGGCGTTCAGCCAAGGCATGCCCATGATGATGTTGTGGATGGCTGGGTGGTCGACGACCGTGAAATTGACAATCTTGGTGACTTCTTTCGCCGCAACGGGTAACTTGAAAATCCGAGGGTCATCGATGTTGTGCCAGAGAAACCGGTTAGCGGCTTAGGTGATGGTACAACTTTGCCTAACTCTATGTTCATTCATTTTAGAGTGTCGCAAAAGATGACAATGACTGTGCTTTCGGTGTCGATGTGAACCCTCGCAACCTCGAGATCTCTTATTACGAGATTGATTACGAGTGGATTGCAGTGTGTCTGGTGGATTCCTCTGGTTTCTTCTTCGTCGAAAGTGATTGCTTCTTTCGGAGTGTCATTGATCGTGGGCCAGATTGTCTAATTCGCGCTTGTCTCAGCTTTGCGCTGATAAGCTTTGATGGCAGAGACGGTGTCGCTGTAGAATTATGACCCGCCGATGAACATGTTCACCCCGCGACGGTTGTTGTCGTTGCCCTTATCTTCCTGCCTTCTTCTGCGCTCTTCTCCCTATTGGTCCCCTTGGGAAGGTTTTTCTGTTTGAGGAGTCCTGTCGTTTTTCAGGGGGTGATCTGAGTCGCAGATGAGATCTTTCACGCTGGAAATTTCTGAGAGTTCTCCGGAAGCAGCTTCACGGACAATCTCGCACCGAGAACTTTGCAGTTATTGGTTGAGTGTCTGTGCGTTTGGTGAAAGTCACACAGGGGGTTTTCGTCAAAATTTGGATTTCGGGTCCACGTTTACCCGTCGTCCGTCTTCGCTCCGATCCGGAGTTAATAGCATAGGTATGCGCTCCCTGCATTTCTTCGTCTCCGCGTTGGACGATTCTGTCGTTCCGAAGGTTTTTCTTTTTTTGAATTTTGATCTGATCCCGGATCCTTCGATGCATTTTTTGTTGGCTTCCATTTCTGGGACAAGACCCTCGCCTCTTCTTAAATGATAATGTAATTCGTGGCTTTTTGAAGCACGTCTTGGATTATACGCGGCTTCTCCAAAGTTATCCATTTCCTGAACTTTGACTTGAACCAAAGCGTTTTTTGAAGTGCGTATATCGCGACATTGTCTCTTACCCCACTGAGTCTAGCCATGACGTTTTTGAACAGTTTTATGAAGTCACAGAGAGTTTCATCCTCTCCCTAGGACAAGCTCCAAAGATCTACGTCGGAGGTTTCTCGATCTATGAACATCGAGTATTTTTTAAGAAATTCCGAGGCGAGCTGGCGGAAGCTTCCGATGGAATTGCGCCTGAGGCGAGAGAACCATTCTAGCGCTGCTCCGCAGAGGTTTTCTACGAAGAGGCGGCATTCGCCAGCGTCCCTCTCCTTTTCTCTGAATCTGGCTCTACCCATCATGACCTGAAAAGCCTGTAGGTGTGCCTTAGGATCAGTAGTTCCGTCGGATGGAATAACTTTGACCTTCCCAGGATCCGAAACCCTAGTTTTGGTGATACGAGTAGTAAAGAGTGTTTTACGAGCTTCTTCGAGCAGCAGATCGATCTGTGGTGCGGTGCTAGTAGCATGGTGGATTTGGGACTTCACTGCCCTGAATTCGGCCACTGTTTTCATGAGATCATTGCGGAGATCACGGATTTCGGAACTCTTGCTAGCAGATTTCTGACTTTGTCAGCTTATGCTGCGAGTGCTCCGAGTTTACTCCTCGGCCAGTTCATCCTGTTGTTTCCAGAAGATAGCTTCTTCTTCTTCGTTCATAGGGTTGTCGAACTCGGACTCATTCTGAGTTGCTCGACTCCTTGCGCGGTGTGGATGTGTATGTCTACCTCTTCGTCCTTAGGTTCGGATTAACTGCTAGATTCCACGTCAACGCATTCAACTTCTCATCCTTCTTTATCTTCCTCAATAGGAGGAAGGTCTCCCGGGTTTTTCCATGTTGGCGCGGGAGTCACTTCGTCAGGGTTTTGCCCAGACGGTTTGCCTGTGCGTTGTCGGACCGGCCCAAAGGTGTTGCAAAGTCGAGTCTTCTTCCGTGGATTCAGGTTGTTTCCTGTGCAAAGATGGCCATGTTCCTTGACGTGAGGGTTTCAACCTGGTTAGCGAGAGAATTCATGACATTATCATGTTCTGCTGACTTCTTCCCAAAGGTTGAGAACATCTTCTTCACCACCCCGAACGCTACGGTGTTTGCGTCGGCGTTGACCACAGTGACGTTCGTCGCTAGAGTGTTTCATCGTTTTCGTCGACGACAATATCGTCACAAGGCTGTTGGTTGTTGAGATCTGACATGGTTTGACATGGTCTGTACCCCCCCCCCTCCTTCTAGCGCCAAACTGTGGGAACCGAAATCTGCACTGTCGATTTATGTTCAATTAGGAACGCATGGCAAAACCTAGTTTCCCAGAGGTCCCGAATATCTGCTAAACCACACACAAGTCAGTCAGAATACGAAGTAATTATCAAAAAACAAAGTACGAATCGAAAAGAGAGCAAATAGATGTCTTATTCCGAATTTGCGTATGAGCGTTTACAAGAGGATAGGAGCCTCGGCTATGAGAGCTGTCGGCGAGATCCCTAGTTCTAATAACTTAAGACTGCAAAACTCTAGTTGAGTCATAGCTCGAATAACAAAAATGGAAAGTTGCCAAAATTCTCTAAGTGGTAAGCTATGTTTGCTCTGAGTGGAGATTTTCGTGTGTCCTCTGTATCATCACCCTTGAACTGCTTATATACTCCTCAGAGGCAGTTTGCTCTTTCCCCTTCTGTCCTTGGTCGAATTTATCGCTTCGCAGAAATATTCCTTTTTTCCTCAATCTTCAAGATTATCTTCGGAAACTTAACATTTATCCTCCGATTTTGACATTTATCTTCCGAACCTAACATTTATCCCTTCATGTAAAATAAAAGATTAAATTTCACAGAGTTTGGGCTTGACTTCAGATTAAATCGCGAGTGGGCCTTTGGTCGAATTTTAGACCTCATCGGGCCGTTTTCTGACTTAGGCGTTTCTTCAATTTTATCAAAATAGCATTGCTAAAACGATGCGTCTGAGAGTTAGGATCTTTCTTATGGGGCGTATGACTCTAGGTGTTTAGTTAACTGTTACCATCTCATACGATTTACCCGATTCTTTCTCAAGAAAACGAGTTCTTTCGGTAAAGTTCCAATGTCAATCCTGATTGAGACGGAACAAAGATAAGTTCTATCAATTATCGAGAGAGGGAGTTAACGGGGACGGGGTGAAAATGGATTGTTTGATCGGACTTGGCGAACGAGGGAATTGGATTGCTCGTGCCACCTAACTTGCCCGTACAGCGAGATGAGTCTTCAAGTCTTGTTGTCGTATTGCCGTTCAGGGATACGTTTACCTACGGTGTTTGGACAAACTTTTCCTGACAACTTATCTGTGTACACAGCTCCTTTTTGTTCAGTCAAGATGTAACCCCAATCTTCTTTGTTTCCCCTTTTTCGACACATTAATTCTTTCTTACACAAAGAGCGTATTTTCCCGGTAGGTTTCGGACATTGATTCCGTCGTAACTGATTTTTACCCCAACAGTCTTATGTCCATTGGTTTCAGTGTCGATGATGGCCTGATGTTGCCATTGATCGATGCTAGTCCGTATGTCCCAATCGCATGCTTTCTCTGAATAGTATCCAAATCTTTCTTCATCTCATCCATGCGTTCTGTCAAACCGGTGAGGCAGTTGTCTATAAGATAGTAGACATCATCCAGCCTCTTGTAGAAATCATCCAGTGACATCCTTGAGCTTTGTCGATCTCATGCACAATATCATCAATCTCTGCTCTGCTGTATGTCGTATGAATCTTCATAGACATAGCGATCTTTGCTTCATGTTCAGGTAAACATATGTAGCTTTGCTCAAACAAATTAGGTCTCTATTGAACTCCTCTGATGTCTTCCATCTGTAGCTCGTGCATTACCATTCTCATCTCTGTAGATGCCATACAAATCTTTCTTTTCCCAATGGAAAAGTCAGTTGCCCTCAGCATCAAAAGCTCTCGCACCTTTCCCGAACGCCAATCGATCGATCGTGGTTTGATCCAATCGATCGATTGTGGAGAATTGTAGGCATTTGAAGGAAAAAATATGTGTACCTTCGGAAAGGTGTTGTCGATCGATGCACGATGGTTGCTGTCAATCGATCTTGGATGCTTGGAAGTGTATGGAATACAACGGATCATCTCGTTTTTCTGCTCCTCAATGTCGATCGATGTTGTAAGAGGCGCATCAAACGATGGTTGCTGCTCTTGTCCAAATGAAGTACCCGATCCATTAGCCATAATAAGGGTATCTGCTACATCATCCTTAGATATATGTAGGATTCTCCCTTAAAGAGCCCGTGCACGTCCCTTTGGGTCTCTGAAAATTTCGAACTCATCCGGTCTAAGACTACCAATATATTTATCTTCTTCTCCAAGTTTGTGTTTTGTTCGCGTCTGATGTCGTTCGATGCTTGATTATCCACTAAGTCTGTGTTTTGTTCGCGTCTGATGTCGTTCGATGCTTGATTATACACTGTCGCGTCCATCTTCTTTTCAAAGTATGTGTTCATGGTGCTGCTGCTGGATTCTAGATTCTCAATCAACCTTGTAGCTTCTTTGGGAATCCTAGTGCTGAAATTTCCATCACTAGTTGTGTCCAAAGAAATCTGATACTTTAATCCAATACCTCTAAAGTAAGTGCTGAGAAGTTTCACTTCGTTGAACCTGTGATGTGGACAATCTCTTTGGTATGATTTGAATCTGAGCCAGAAGTTTCTGAAAGATTATGAAGAGTCTTGTTAAAAATGAGCAAACTTGCTCCTCTGATATTCTGCTCTTGTGTCATCAAAGAATTTATGCAAGATGGTGGTCTTGATGTCAGTCCAGGATGTCAGGGATCCTGGTGGTAACTGCTTAAGACAATATGAAGTTTCTTCAGCGAGTGAGTACTTGAAAAGCTTACAGAAGAGATTGTCTTCGGGGACTCCATTAACCTTGATAGCAGTCATTAGATCCTCAAATTGCTCTAGATGATCCATAAGGTGCTGGTGTCATAACCATGGTAAGGTTTTTGTGCTACAAGTCTGAAGAAATCAGACTTGATTTCAAAATCATTTCTCTGAAAAGCTGGAGGACGAATGGCGGATCTGTTGGCGTAGAACTAGTCTGGACGGTTGTAGTCAGCCAGTGTTCTCTGAGCAGATTGGGCATCACCTCCTAGTTCAGCTGCTGCCGCATCTTCTTCTGCTTCTGTATCAGGGATTATGGTCCCCTGATCGTGTATCTTTTGACCTGCTGCATTACGCAGATGACCATCGAGGTCATGCAGGTCTCCATTTTCATCCCGAGTCAATATTAAAGTGGCAACCATCTGAACTTGTCTGCTTCTATCGATCGATGCGGGTAAGTTTATGTCGATCGGTGCTATCTGATCAGTGTCGGTCAATGCTCGAGTTCTGGTGTCAGTCGATGATGTCCGTGAAGAAGTGTCGGTCGACGCGTTAAAGGTGATGTCGATCGATGCTTGTCGTCTTTCTTTGCGGACAGTACGTTCGAGTTTGTCGGGGTTAGAGAATAGCAGTTCTTTTCGTTTATTTCTTCTGGTCTGTCTTTGCATGCACCTGAAAAACAAAGGAGAAGAAAATTTAGTAACTTGGAATAGTAGTAACAAACCTAGACTAAGTCCTAGAAATTAAATCTAATGGCAATCAATGCTCCCCAACAACGGCGCCAAACTTGACATGCGGTGTTTTATTGTTCTAACAGGGTATAAATATCCTAAACAATTAACTATCAAATTAACCCTAGTCTTAACACACAAATAATACTCTTGCCAAAAGAGATCAGGTGTACTACTTAAGGATCGAATCCACAGAGAGAAATGACCCAAAATCGATTTCTTATTTTTAAAGACTAATCTAGGTAAATATATATATATATATATATATATCAGTGGTGAAAGATTAATTAAGGTAATATTCCTTATCAAGAAGTAGAGATACAATATGTAAATATGCTAATAATGCAAATATGAAAATATTCTAATGATGCAAATATGGAATATTCTAATGACACAAATATGGAAATATTCTAATAAAGTAACTAGATGTAAATGTAAATATGCTAGATTTAGATTTCAAGCCTAATGGATTATAGGGAATAGGAAGCACGAAAATGTAAAAATTCTAGAACTCAAACATTAACTATCTGACCCTTTTAACTCCAACTCTCGTATGCGAGAAAAAGGAAAGACCATTGATCGACGGCTAAGGCCTGATGTCGATCGACTGTGAAAGCAGAAGGAAGTGTGAACGAGATTTGATAAGTCCACCATACTTATTAGACCAGCTCTCGCTTGCGCCTAACAGCCTAGTTCAATGGAGTCTATTCCGGCACATAACTTACTCTCGAAGTTGCCCATGTCCTACTTTCGAGATCCTAGTTAGCTACTCTAGAATGCAAGCATGAACCACAACTCAATTGATGGATATTAACTTAACCTAGCAATTCTACTTTTGGGATAATCCATGATTGCTATCATTCAACCCCAAACCTAGTTTATAACTACTCATATACAATTAAAGTAAGAACAATAGTCTGAATATAATGCATAGATAAAATACTGGGGGTTCCAATACAAATCTTCTTAAGGAGTTATGAATCTTCTCCCCTAAAGACCCTAAAACTATATATAGAATAAAGTTATGTAAGTCTCTTTGTTGCCTAAACAATGGCATAGAAACACATAAATAGGGTTTTAAGTCGTCCAAGGACATTTTCGTCATTTGGCTTAAACTTGGGCTTTAAATCGGCTGTCTGTGAATTGGATGTTGATCAATGGCAAGTGTGGCCCATCGATAGACCTTTGTTTTTAAACATCGGTCGACTCTAAGGTTGTGTCGTCGATCGACGACAGTCTTGTACTTCGACTCCTCAAATGGTCGGCTACAAATTCTTCTCCTCTAAATGCTCGAAAAGCTCCAAGTATCTCAATATATCTCCAAAACGTTCTTGGACCTGCAAGTACTCAAAACATAGACCAGACACATACAATAGACCCTAAATAGAGCCTATAACATGGCCTAAAACTGGTAATAAATAAGTTATATCACTGACAAAGGACCAGCCTTGAGGCCCTTAGTGCATCTCCTCTTCTTAGTCAAGTGAAGATTAGCGCATGGCCTTTTGCGACCCCACGAAGGAACGGTCAGATTGGCGCTAGGAGGGCGCAGTCCTAAAACGATCTCTCTCTTGGCAATAGGAGGAGGCATCGACTCAGGAGCTGGGTCAGATTCGACAATAGGAATCAGGGTCTTAGACGAACCCAACGGTTGGGCTACGGCCTCATACATGGGTACAGCCGCAATGGTCGCCCGTCCATCAGGAGAAACGTTGTGCAAGGGCGGTACCTCGACTTAGGGAGAAAAGGCGTCAGCTAGAGTAGGGGATTAGGCCGGACAGCATGCATTGGACTAACCACCCCCTCGACGTCATTGTGATCCATATCATCCTGAAAAGAGAGGAACTACGCAATATGAGCCAGAATGGCTCGGGGTCAGGAGAGTCTGACGTACACGCATGAAGGGCATTGCTCACCTCAACATCACAACTCTTCTGGCCGCTACGGGAAGAAGACATCTTTGCTGAGGGAAGCTATTAAGAAATAAGGCAGAGAAAAACTTAGAAAGTTGAGAAAGTATGGGGAGAATGAAAAATGGGAGTCCAATACTTATAAAAAATAAGAGTGAGACAAATCTTCGCTAAAACTAATCGACAAAGTCTGTTTAAATTGTCGACAAGTGTGTTTAAATTGTCGACAAGTGTGTTTAAATTGTTCTAGCTGGTTATAAATATCCTAAACAAATCATTATTAAATTAACACTAGTCTTTAACAAACAAATTGTACTCCTGCCAAAAGAAATCAGGTGTGGTACTTAGGGATCGAATCCACAGAGAGCAATGACACACAATAGATTTCTTATTCCTAAAGATTAAGCTAGGTGAATATATATAGAGGTTGGCAAACAATCAGTTAAAGAAATATTCCTTTTCAAGAAGTAGAGATGCAATATGGAACTATGCTAATAATGAAAATATGGAAATAATGAAAATATGAAAATATTCTAATAAACTAACTTGATGCAAATGTTAATATGCTAGATATAGGGTTTCAAGCTTAATGGATTATAGTGGATAGGATGCATAGATATGTAAATATACTAGAACCCAAATATTAACTATTCTGACCCTTTTAACTCCAACTCTCGTATGCGAGCAAAAGGAAAGACCATCAATCGACGACGAATGCCTGATGTCGATCGACGGTGAAATCAGAAAGAAGTGTGAACGAGATTTGATAAGTCCACGAGACTTGTTAGACCAGCTCTCGCATGCGCCTAACAACCTAGTTCAATGTAGTATGTTCTAGCATAGAACCTACTCTCGTAGTCGTCCATGTCCTACTTTCTAGGTCCAAGTTAGCTACTCTAGAATGCAAGCATTAAGCACAACTCAATTTATGGATATTAACTTAGCTAGCAATCCTAATTTTGGGCTAATCCATGATTGCTATCATTCAACCCTAAACATAGTTGAGGACTACTTAGACATGATCAAAGAAAGAATAATAATCTGAATAGAATGCATCGATAAAATAATGGGGTTCCAATACAAATCTCCCGAATGAGCTATGAATCTTCTCCCCTAAAATTCTAAAACTATATAGCTATGTGTGTTGTGTCAACCCTTGCCTAAGCTTGTAATTGCCACCCTAGCGTACTCTGCATGCTCTCAATACATGAACATAAATATAAAAACCCTAAAATCTAGGTCAAATCTCGTCCAGGGTATTCTTGTCTTTTGTCTTCTTAACTTAGGCTTTTCAGTCGGCTATCTGTGAGTTGGGCGTCGATCGATGGCAAGTATACACCTTCGATCGACTTTAGTCTTATCATCAGTCGATTCCAAGTTTGTGTTGTCGATCAATGACTGTCTTGTTTTTCACCTCCTCCAATAGCCAGCTATGGATTCTTCAACTCAAAATGGTCCAAAAGCTCCAAGTATCTCCATTTATTTCCAAAACGTCCATGGACCTGTAAATACTCTAAAACATATCTTAGACACACATAATATACCCTAAATAGAGCCTAGAACATGGCCTAAAACTTGTAATAAATAAGCTACATCAACTCCCCCAGACTTAACCTTTTACTTGTCCTCAAGCAAACTAAGCATGTGAAAGAGGTTTGAAAAGCAGAGACTCACATAATGTCTAACTATAACTGTCACCGTACTCTGTTGCAACCACATCATATCAAAGTAAATCACAGAGAAAATTTATATACCTATCCTAGTATAGCAACCAAATTCAATCTACCAACCACTTAGAAAATACTAGTCTAACCCACCCCTCTATTGATTTTATTTATTTGCTTAGAATAAAATGTAGGCTTCACCTTGGGAATATCAATCAAATGACACATGGACTCTACCTCTGCAAGTATCTGAACAACTAGGCACAAAGTCTTCTCTGATTTCTTTCTCCCCCCTTTCTCTCTGAATCTTTCTAGATCTCAAACTCAATGGACAATGATGCTGATATTGTCCATCTTGCCATCTCATTTTTGATTTTCCTCTTCTTTTTCTTGTTTTTTTTCTTTTTCTTTTCTTTTTCTTTTGCTTTTTGGAAAAAGTTGTAGGCGGATAGTGGGGTGATCAGTAATGTACCTACCCCTCGCTCCCAACGATGTGTGATCGTTCCTCCAAATTAGAATAATGGGGTCACAGGTAATTTACCTACCCCTCTGCATCTCGGGAAGTCATCTCAATCTTTTAAGCTATTAGGTAGATGCTGAGAGAAAGAGAGAAGGGAACCAAAAGTGCAATGACTTGTACGTACAGATTTTGCAGAGGGAATCCGATCTAGTGTATACCAAGCCCCAAAGAAAGCAGATAATGTCAGGATTAATGTTGGAAATCAGCTTCGGTTACTTCAAACTTTCTAAGCAAGTGTGATATAGTGGCAGGATGATCCACTTTGGTATCTCTAGTAATCTCTGCAACAACCTTCTAAGAATTGTGCTAAACTGTAGTTAGTCAATAATAAATCTTGATCATAGTCTCCTTCTTGACTTAATAAAACTATTTGAAAAACTTATATATATATATATATATATATATATATATAGCAAATAAAACTCAAAACAACTTAAATAGCATTAGCTAACATCCACCATACTTAAATTACAGTATCCCCACTGTAATCCGCCCCGGATTGGTTAGGAAAATTAAATCATAAGTAAATAGATAGGTAGAAAAACTCGATACGAAACTTTGTGAAGAGTATCGATCGATGGTAGGCATCTGTGGTCGATCGATGGTCGCGATCCAGTGTCGACTGATGGTACCTTTATAGTGTCGATTGATGGTGACTCAAACAGTTTATATAAAACAAATTAATACTTGAAATAAGTAGTAATATAAGAAAAAACTAAATACAATCTTACTAATCAGTGAGTTGCCTCCCACTCATCGCTTGGTTATATTCTTTATCTCGACGTTGTGAACTTTCTGACTAGTTGGAAGTTGCGTTAACACTTGGAAAACAAGTGTCCACATCTTCTTTTCTCTCCTGAAACCATGTACTGATAAAGTTCCTCAATCCCTCATCTTTTCTGGTTTTCTCATTCCTTGTAATTATTCTGAAAAAGGCCATTGGATGCATTCATGTTTCTAGTTTCTCAATACTGTGTTGTAGCATCCTAAGTCTGGCAGCTGCAGTCTCTGATAAGTCCTCCAATTGCTGAAAAATATCTTCCTTCATCAGGCTCTGAGAAAATGCAATCTCATCGAACCTATCTTCTAATTATGTTTCTGCTGCTGTCTTATGTATGTGTCCTTCAGTGTCGATCAATGCGTTGTTGTTGCCATCGATCGATGTTCAATTTTTTGCCCCAATCGCATGCTATCTCTGAACAGTATCCAGATTGCTTCATCTCGTCCATGCGTGCAGTCAAACCGGTAAGGCAGGTGTCTTTAGGATAGTAGATATCACCCAACCTCTTGTAAAAATCATCCAGTGAAATATCTGGAGTTCAGTTGTATGTCTGTTGATCTTTCTTAGACATAGCGATCCTTGCTGCATGTTCTCGTAAACATATGTAGCTCTGCTAAAAAAATTAGCTCTCTGTAGAACTGCTCTAATGTCTTCAGCTTGCATATTCACTACCCTTCGGTTTGTAGCTCATGTATTACCATACTCATCTCTGTAGATCCCATACTCATCTCTCTTTTCCCGCGGAAAAGTCTGTTGCCTTCAGTATCAGAGGCTCTTGTACCTTGGTCGTAACGCCAATCGATCAATGTCCGGATGGCTTTGTCGATCGATGGTTGCTTGACAGTGTCTGGATCAGTACGTATCAGCTCGTGTCTCTGCACCTCAATATCGATCGATGCAGAACGGTGTGCGTCGATCGATGGCCTTTGCTACTGTCCAAATATATTATCCGATCCATTAGCCAAAATAAGGGAATCTGCTACATCATCCTTGAATAAATATAGGAGTCTACCATCAAGAGCACGTGCATGTCCCTTTGGGTCTTTGAAAATACCAAACTCATCTGGTCTAAGGTTACCAATGTCTGTCACTTCTGCTCCATGTTGGTGTTCTGGTAAGTGTCTGATTTCATTCGAAGACAATGAGTAGCATGTGATCGATGCTTGATTATCCACTCTCGCGTTCATCACCCAACCAGTGTCCTCTGATGCCAGGCCGCGACATTCAATCTGCTCTCCCTCTCTGTAATCTTGATATATCCTTCGCATGCTGGACGCGTGTCGATCGATGATGTATGGTGACCACCGATTGATGCTTGATAAGCAGACTGTTGCGTGAAAAGATTTCCAGCTCCATTGGCCATGGCAATAATGTCTGCGATATCTTCCCTCGTAACATTAAGTAGTCTGCCATCCATAGCTCTTGTGCGACCATCTTGATCTCTCTTAATCCTGATTTCGTCTGGTTGTAAATAACCATGTTCCTTCTTGCGTTCTGCAGCTGAATCTACTTCAGTTGCTGCTTCGTGGTGATTATCGATCGATGGCATTGGGTTGCCGTCGAATGATGTTGGATTCCCCAATCTATGGGAAAAATGAAAAACACAAGCCTCTTCCATAGAAATGCCACTGTACTCGATCATCTCTTCTTCTCTGTAGTCTTCGTTTTACTCAGGGTAGGCTGTGTTCTAATCACCATCTATGTGGTAGGCGTTGATCGGTTCTGCAGTGTGAGTGTCGATCGATAACATGGTTGGGTGCCGACCAATTTTTGAACTACAAACGTTTCGATCGATAATCTTGGCTGGGTGTCGATCAATGCTCCATCTTCCGACTCTTCATTGAAGTCAGGATCGCAGAGACATGTGGCCACAGGTTCTGCATTATCACTCAATTTCGTGAGGGCAGGTTTATTCTTATAAATTTCATAACAGAAATTATGATCAATAAAGGAAAGGAACAACGTGCTTGTCCTCATGTCGCAGATAGCTCCCAAGGTAACCATGAAAGCTCTTCCAAGTAACAAGGAAGAATTCCAATTGATCTGGATATCCATCACATGTAAGTCCCCGGTCCCAGCAACGTGTTTCTCCTTAGGAGATCTTGACCTCTCCCTCGGCTCCGATTCTTATTCAACCGATAAGTTGGGTTGGAGTCGAGAATGATGATACGCCACCTATGTATGAACTCATCTTGTAGAAAAGTAGCAACAAAAATACGGACAGCCCCAAAGAAGATCCCTAACGGCAAGCAAAACTTCAGGAAACGGGGGCAGATTATTAGTAACTACAAAACAAACAAAGTCAGTGCGAGGTTAGATATCTTCAAAACGAAGACACCAACGAATATCCAATCAAGATACCCTTTCGGCCCCATCTACTCCTAAAAATAGGAATGCAGCTCTCCTCTATGGATGCACTCTCTATACGCACAAAAATAGCTCTTCGATACTCGTGCAAATTCAAAGCAAACCCCTTGATTATCGCCATATCGTTCCTCGGGCTCAAATTACATATGAGCGATGTTTTTGACCCCACTGACTTCGGCGAAGCCTTGAAATAATCAGCATCGAGAGTCATGCGACGCTTGTAGCTTAGAACAAAAATCCCGATAAGATGTTGCTAGCTGGTAGGAGTGATTTTGCTTATCGACAATCCAAATCAATCCAGGACTTGACCAATTACCCTCGGGATGGGAAACCAAAAAGGGCAACGCAGCAGAAAAGCGTCGTAACATGTGAAGTAACCATCCAAAGGAGCATCTGCACGTCTCCAGCCCTTGGAAGTCAAAATTCTACCCAGTCCGTGACATGGCAGAAATTTCGGATAACCTCGAGATACGAGGGACAACGGTAATACTTAACCTCGCAAATTACTTTACAGTCAGACCCGCAATCCATGATTCGCCCAAAACATGCCTAAGTAAGAACAACAATTATCGCATAACCAAGAAACGAAAATCATACGAAAAATTAATCCATAAACCAAACGGTTAAATGAAAATTTTAAATACTTTCAAACAAGATATATCCAGCAGCAAGATCAACCGAGAGGTTCAACCAAAACGTAAAATCATTTTACCCAAAGGAAAAACATATTCTTGGAAAAAGCAAGACGTCACAGAGTTTCCAAAATATATTTCCAAAACTCAAATAAAACTACTAAAACAGTCTTTAACGCGACTATAAGTTAACAACTAACACAAGATAGAAAAGACAACTACTTGCTTTTACATCACGTTCGTCGACTGGCCGTGACAGACCAATCAACCGTTTTCAAACGAACACTTGCCCCAACCTGCTACTTTCATAGAATTGTCCTCAAAGATAAGTGCGCTATATAAATCCGAAACTTTGGTCAGTACTTTCGAGACTTTAAAACTTTTCGGAGACATACTTGATTTCCGATCGATGAAAATCACATAAGACGAGAACTCATCACATATTTCAATACCGAAACAGATCAGGTTGAAAACGTAAACAAGTCAAGTAAGTGGGATCGAACCCACATACTCCAGAAACAAAATAAACCTACGTCTTACCCTAACTCTACTCTTAACTCTCGAAGGCATAATATCATTGATACGAGGTAAAAAAACTTGCCTCGCCGTTGATACTTGGACGTTCATAAACTTCTCCATAAACGTACATCTCGAAAATCTCCGTCCTAACACAACTACAAGTATCGCGATCTGCTAGAAAGCAAAAAAATGTAAAAACAAAGGCTACGAAATGGAATCTATTTGAGAAAGCCACAAGGGGTGAGTACGACACATGAATATAACATGACATAAAGAGGGAGCATGCTCCATCCAAGTAAAAATACCCTTCACGTGCTATAGAAAAAGTTATCCAATATAAAGTAATCATTAACGCCGAGAAGATCTGGAACTTCATCCACCACAGCACACTCTCTCGGAGCAGGAGGTCCGACCTCCTCGGAGTCAGGAGAAATAGGGATAGGGGCCAGTGCTCCCACAGGTTTCCCTTCGATATGAGGGATCATCGGCTCCGTATTCGCGAGGTTGGCCAAATGCTTCGAAATCTTCGTCTTCTCAGTCACGAACTCGTAGTCGTCAGCCTTCATGCGCCATAAAGCACCCACGGATCCTCGACACTCATGATACTCTCCGAAGAACTTATGCTCCTGTTTACTCTTTGAAGTTAACTGCAAATTGAGCCAAATGATCGTTCAGGATCGAGGCCATCTACCTCCATCCGGCTCTATGTGCATGACGAAGACTAGAAGCTCGCTCCAGATCTAGATCCTTCTTGCGGATAGAGCGCATCTCAGCCTCGCTCTTCAAACAAGCAATCTATTTCTCGGCCATCTTGACCTTTAACTGAGCCTTCTGCGCTTCCAAACAACTCGCCCTAAGGGCGTCATCCATCACGTGAAGGTTCTGCAAAGAGTTATTTAAAGAATTAGGGGGTTTCTCGACAAAAAAAATCAAACCATTTACGAAACTTAACCATCAGGCATAACCGCGACGCTTCTGTAAACTTCTCCGATCTAGTAGGCTCTTGATTAGCTGAAGGCTGACCCGACGGAACATTGGGTGGTGCAAGATAGGTGTCAAGGTCAGATCCAGCTCCAAAGGACCGCAACAAGGTCTGAATGGTACCACTTCCATCCCCAGATAGAAGGTTTCGGTACCACTCATCTGTAGGCAGCTCCATTCCCTAAAAAGCAACATCCTAGCTCCATCCCTAGCTCGAAACTCAAAACCAGAACTCCAACGAGATGCTGTAGACTGGTGTGGAAAGTTGACTTATCACCATTTCGATGCAATCTAAGAATAGATTTTTGACCTCCAGGATAGGAAAACATAAATGAACGAATAAAATATGTGCCTCGTAACACATAAAGTAACCACGAGGCAGAGCATCAGAGCTTTCCCCATGTCTCGGCATTCAAAACTCCACCTCCTCCGGAACTCGAGAGAAATCTCAGATGGTGGCAAGATAAGAGTCCCTTCATTAACTTGGCCCATCAGCTACTTCTTTAAAGCTAGGTCTCGCCAGGCACCATAACTCTGGTGTGGTGGTACCATACCTCAGATAGCAAGCAAATATGCAGTTAACACTTCAGGATCGATGGACTGCGGCAAGAACTGAACTTTCAGAACAACCTTATCGTCCTGAACACGTAAGCTCTCGGGGACAAAAGAGCAGGGAAATGCATCCTCAGATATTCTCTTACCAGGAGCCATAACAAAAATAACAAAGGGAGAAGAAGAGAGAAAAAAGATTTCTACCGTAAAGAAAGTTTCTTGTAGAATTGAGGAAATATAAATTTTTAAACTCACTCCACATAATTACAGGAACGAAATCTACTATTCATCCTTGGAAATTTCAGCCATCAATTCCGCCTAAATTTTATAACATGCCTAACACCTCTCGAAAATATCACAATGATTCTCGTAATATGGGGGGGGGGCTTACTGTTGGGTCAAAATCAGTCACGATGGAATCAATGTTTAAAAATTACCGCGGGAATGAGTTTTCTCTTCCAAGTAAAAAGGAAACTAGAAACCACCGTGTCTGAACACCTCATGGTATTTTTTATCTCACCAACAATACCAAAAGGCAACCATATCACCTCAATGTCTCGTCGCAAACGGGCAACGAGACTATCTCCAAAGTCTCGTTGTGATGAGACACGATACATGTCTCATCGCCCATGGGCAACGAGAGACATCTCCTAAGTCTCCTCACCCATGGGCGACGAGAAACAAGCCATGTCTCGTCGCCCACGGGGGACGAGAGACTATCTCCAAAGTCTCGTTGCTGATACGAGCCATGTCATGTCACCCATGGGTGACGAGAGCACCTCCTCTTTGTCACTCGCTCCTTCGGGTCTGTACCGGACTGGTTCTCGTTTCGTCTTGATTGGAGTTTCCGTTGAATTTTTGCGATAAAAATTCCAAAGACTTGACTTCTCGTAAAAACTTCGAATCGATTGTATAAAAAATAACACTTAGTTTAACACCAATGTTATCTCAACTATACAATTGGTTTATTATTTCGTGGAACCAACGGTACAGAAACCAACATTGTATGAAAAGAGATTTCTCCGAAAGAAATCGTAAAAACGTTTTAAGTCGCAAAACGACCTAAAAGGTCTAAAACGCAACAAAAAGCCCACTTAAAATTTTAGACAAGAATGAGCTCGACTACAAGGTCTACCTGATTTCCGTAGAAGATAAATGGAAAAGAACATAAATGTCAAGTTTCCGGATAATCAAGGAAGGCCGAGAAGATACTATAGATTTTCTTCGAGAGATAGACTCGAATAAGGGGCATAAAAGAAAAGACGACCGACCTTGGAGACATATATAAGAGAGTCCAAGGCAAGGGGACACACACACACAAAAATTCTCAGCAAACTCAGCCCTTAGATCAATTTAGGCAATTTTCGTTTCTTGTTATCGTGCTGCGACTCAACTAGGTTTTAACGTCTTAGGTGGTTAGAACTATAAGACACGACAACAGCTCTTGCGGCCGAGGCTGTTACCTGTTGTAGCACTCATATTTGATTCGAAATAAGATCTCTATTTCTATGCTCTTACTTTGATTTTTATTTTACTTTGTCTGTTTTTCGTATTATGATTACTTGACGTTTGCCTTACAAGAAATCTAGGACCTCAGGGATAGTTAGGGTTTCTTGACTTTCCTTCGATTATGGAAATCAACAGTTCAAATTTCGGTTCCCACAGGTACTAGTCGTTCGACCACAAGATGGTAGTTCGACCATGTTAAGAGTGGATGGATCTAATGGTTTTTCAATAGTTTTTTCGTCTGGTTCGTCCAGCAACTCTTCGGTACATTCAAAAGGTTTGACTCGTCCATGGACGCACCATCCACCCACCAAGGGTATGGCCACTGGAATCGTGGCTGCTTGCCTCATAGACAAGTTCATAACTGGTGCAATCGCCTGGATTAAACCAGTCATCTAGAAGTGGGTCTCAGAGATGGTATACTTGGAAGCGGGTCATAGAGGTGGCATTTCGTCATTGATAGCTGAATTTTTGTCATATTATGGATTTTGTACTTCTCAAATCACTCTGTTGACATGGCGAAATTTGATTGCCATCCAGGTGCTGGGGGAATCCCATGGCATATCTTTAGGAATACATCAGATTATGTATTCATACTACTTCGCTCCTCTGTTCAGTAAGAAGGGATTTTATCATATATGCTCTCCGGATGATGATCCTTTAGTTGAGGAGCTGTTAAGGGGCATTAAGGGTTACTACCCCTTTGGAGATCAAGGGAATAAGATATATAGTTTCATGAAATTCAGCGAAGCTCCTGGTTTCCCTTTTCTGGCATACTATCGGTAAATTCCTCATCCAGCTTCTTATGATGCTTATGTGTGGTTTTCCCTAACTGGTACGTAATTTTTTTCTAAGTTGTGTCTTGTCTAGTGTCCTTTGGTGGAAAAATGTCAGTGAAACTAGCAATGAAAATCCTGAGGCGGTTTCATTGGGTAACATTTCGGGTGAGCCGGAAGGCCTTGCGCCATAACCGTATTTGGGGTGAGTCTTTCTTTTCTTAGCCTCGTTGCTGTTCATAGGAGCTTGTACCTTCTGAATTTATTTCACTGTGTACTTTCTAGGAAATATCCTATGGCTTTCGGTGTTGGCAATTTATAATTAAAATCATAAAGCGAAAACTTGGAAGAGGCATCCCTTTTCCCCACCTAGGCACACAGTGGATACGACGACTTCTTTGGCCGGGTCTTTTACCCTTGCCAGTAGCTAATACCGAGGACCACCGCAACTGGGAGGTGGTGAATTCATGTCGCTGAGTTGTGGGAGTTAGCTAGGTATTCGAGCGAGAGAGAGACTGAAGGGAGAGATATTCCTTGTGCACGGATGAAGGTTTTGATCACCCATAAGGATCTTACTGTTCAACGAGTTAGGGATTCTGCCCAATGAGAGCTGATGAAGGAGTGGTTGGAAAACCGAATCGAGCATTGGAACCCGGGAAAGGGAATATCGTCAGTATCCGCTCCTGATGGGAGACAGCGGTCTCTGGGGGGGGGGGTTTCCTCTTGCGGTTAACCTGAACTCTGCAAGTGGATTGACACCTTCTGGGGATCCTTCTTGCTGAAGACTTCGGCTTTATTTTCTGTTTTATCTTTTTTTTCCTGTTGCTGTTGGTTTGATGGTTCTGAGACCTTTTCCTGCATTCTTTATATCACTGAGTTTTTATTTCTAATAATCTTTCGAAGCACTCTCTTGTATATTATGCATAGAACTCTGTCAATATCCCCATCCTTGGCTTTTACTGTCGTTTACTCTTGAGAAGACAAGCCTTGATATAGGTTTATTTTTGGTATGCGACACAGATGTCTTCCTTAATCCCAGAATCTTGGAAGGGAACTCCAATTTCAGGCCTGAATTCAGAATTTAGCAGGTTTTTGAAGATCTTGATATTTTGAAATCTTTGAGGTCTCTTCATTCACTTTTGAAGACTCTGAAATTAGCAAATTAGTCTTTCAGAATTATTTGCATAGTGAGGCTTCATTGGAGCTCGTAGACTAGGAAATTTGATATCTTAGACCTGCAAGGGCGTCTGCTCGCCATGAGGACCCGGAGATCTATAGAATTGGGATTCCACTACGCTCAAAATTGCTTTTCTGAGGGGACGTCTTTCAGCTCTATATCTTTTGAGGACCCGGAGGTTCTCAAGTATTTCAGAGTGTGTCTCTCAAAGGAGGGATTTTGGTTTGCTTCCAGGTAACCCTGAAGTTAGTCGGTGAAGCTCGAAGTCTTTGAGCCCTTATCTTGGTTGACCTTGAACCCGGTGATTATCAAGTCTTAGATTTTGGATCTGTAGATTCTTGAACCTTGAGGTTTACTCTTTTAATATCATATTTCGCCTCTTTAGGTAGCCTCCCGATAAGGATATTCCAAATCTGTAGATTTAGATTTCAGACCTGGAGGTAGTCGTTTTAGTATCGCGTGCTGCCACCCTAAGGTAAGCTACCATCAATATCAGAATTATAAACAAGTACGTTTGTGTTTTGAACCCTGGGGTTATTTTCATCAAGTATTTCGCCTCCCATAGGTTGGCTCATGCCGATTTTGGTTTAGACATCACTATCTGCCACTCAGAAGTAGGCCACATCGATGTCTTGGGATGTTGTGCTCTACTTCCTGCAAGAAAGCCATTGTCCGACTTTTATCTCGCACTAGTTTGACTTCGCCCTGACAAGGGCTAGGCAATTGAAAGTCTTATCGATCGGTTCTGGTGTAAGTCTACCTAGGGTGGTAATTCAAGCGCCATTCTTACTGCTTTCCACGTCTAGATAAACAGGGGCTTTGTGTGCTCATGTATCAACCCTGGGGTTTGTTTACAATTTTTTTGCATATGTATTTCGTGTTTTCTGTACTCTTATGTAGCACGTAGAGTTTTAATGCAAGAATGTGCACATTTCGTATTGGGGGTCCTAGCATGTGGTTTGGCTTGTGTCCTTTATGCAAGAACCATGTATTTTTGACAGTATGCTCAGACTTGTGCAGGCCTATTCCTGCTTAAGTTGTATACTGTTGGCTTTATCATTGTGGTCATGCCACTTAGGTGAAGGGTTTGCTAGGATCGAAAGTCAGCTTGGACTTGATCCATGTCGTTTTCTCCTTTAAGTATATTGGTGTTCCTGCTGCTCCTCTAGCAAAAAACTCATTGTTTATTAGATAATATTAGTCTGGAGGCATTGATCATACGTAGGAGTAGGAAACTAAAATCCTTAAATAATAATAGTAAAGCAGTAGAAAGCATGATCCTTAGATCTTATTTAGAATTGATAGGTTTTGAGATGCATGCCAGCTGTTTGGTTAGGTTTTGCGGTTGCTGTCTTGCAACCTGTAGGCCCCTACTCCCCCAACCTCGATTACCTTATATGGCCCTTCCCATCCGGGTGTGAGCTTTCCTGCCGATTTCTCTTTGGTATTTTTGATCTCGTCGAAGAACCCAATCCCCTTGATGGAATGTCCGGGTTCTGACTCTTTTATTGTAGCTCTTGGCTTTATTTTGCTGAAAGGAACAGTTTCTCTTTCTGGCCACCTCACTCTTTACTGTGAGCAAAATGAAGCTTAGAGCCATCACTTCATTGTTTTCTTATGGAGAGAGGAGTTCTGACACGGCTCTTCGTATGTGCACTTCGGTAGGGAGTAACTATTTCTTACTGTAGACCAGGGAATAAGAAGTTTCCTGGGTGGCCATCTTGGAGGTGGTTCGGTAAGCCCATAGGACTCCGTGTACCTCTTCTGTCTATCTCCATTGGGCATCTCCTAGGCGCTTCTTGAGCATGTTGATCACCGTATTGTTGGTGGATTATGCTTGTCCGTTGGATTGAAGATTTTGGGTGTGGTGAAGGTGAGCTTTATGCCCCAGTTCTTGCAGAATTCCTTGAAATTGTGGCTGGTGAACTGGGATCCATTAATAGTGATGATCTTCTTCGGAACTCTTAACCTCAATTGCAGGTGGATCCACTGCCATTCCTCGTTGAGGGATGACACAAAAGTGGAACATCAAGAAAACCAATCTTGTAGAATCCAGCTTATGCTGGATGGCTAGACTACTTTATTGCATGCCATCAAAATGAATATGTGAGACTCTCTTCTCATAGAGGACGATGTTCCTGCTTCTTTCCCTGTTGCTCATGCTGTTAATTGACCGTGCCAGCCTCTACTTCTTTCTTCTATGATTTTTCATGTTTGAGACTTTCTATTTTGGTGTGGGCCTTGGCATGTCGTAGCTACACTTGGCCTTAAAGCAAACCATGAATTCATTGTGGGAACCAAAATTCGCACTGTCGATTTCCATTGATTTAGGCAGGCCATGTAAACCTAGCTTTCCCAGGCCATGTAAACCTAACAAACAATGAGAACAAACGAGATAATAATAAATTGATAAAACGAAAATGGAGTAGAGAAGAATCTTATTTGGAATCTGTGATTTGAGCGTCACAACAGGTAAAGCCTTGGCGGAAAGACCCGTCTGCGAGTTCCTAGTTCTAACCTCATAAGACTTGATTAACCTAGTTGAATCGCAGCTCGATAACATAAAAAAGAAAATATGCCTAATTTCCCTAAGTGCTATGCTTGCTTTGTGTAATTTTGTGTGTATCCTCTGCATCTTCAGCCTCGAAGTCCTTATATACTCCTCCAAGAGGCGCTTTGCTCTTTCCCCTTTTGCCCTTGATCGAGTTTATCGCTTCGCGGAAATCTTCCATTTTCCATCGATCTTCGTGGTTATCTTTAGAAACTTCACATTTATTTTCCAAACTTAACATTTATCTTTTCCTGCAAAATAAAGTATAGACTGTCATAACGATTGGGCTCGATTTTGTGTAAAACCGCGAGTTGGTTTTTTTCTGTGTTTTATACCTTCTCATGCCATTTTTTGACTTAAGGATTTTTATTATTTTATCGAAAGAGCACTTCCAAAAAGACATCGATTCCGATGAGAGTTTGAATTTCTCGTATAGTGGAGGTAACTTTAGGTGTTTAAGTAACCATTGCCGTTTTACACGATCAATTCAAACTTTATACGAGGATATGGATTCTTACGGTAAATTTTCAACGGCAACTCCGATCGAGACGAAACAAAAACAAGTTCGATCTGATTTCGAAGAAGGGAGCTACGAGGATGTGATGAAGATGGATTGATTGATCGAACTCACCGAATGGGCGAGTTGAATTGCTTGTTCAACCCAACTCGCCTCCTTGGCGAGTTGGAGTGTTCCAACTCGCCAAACGGGCAACTTGGGTGGCTTGCTCGATCCAACTCGCTTGTTCGGTGAGTTGGGCTAGTCAAATTCTCCTAACGGGTGAGTTGGGCGGCTTTGGTGTATCCAATTCACCGAACGGGCGAGTTGGTCAGCTCGTGCAGTCCAACTCGCCTGTTCGGCAAGTTGGACGGCTTGCTTGATCTAACTCGCCTATTCGAGGAATTGGACGATTGAGCCTTATTGTTGTTTCATTGTTTCGATGATCGGCGATCCGTTTGTCCGAGGCCTAGAGTAACCTTTCTTGAGGACTTATCATGAAAAACCTCTTTAAGAGTTCATACGAAACTCGATTTCGACATTTTTGTTCTTCTCTTTTCAAAATATTATCTCTCTCTTTTCAAAGAGGACATTTCCTGGGAAGTTTCTAACGTTGATTCCGTCGTAACCAATTTTGGCCCCAACATTTATCTTGTATTTCTTGAGGATTCTTTGTCTCAATGAATTGTGTGGAGGAGTGTATCGGTCGAGAACCATGACTTATGAGAAGGAGCATCTTGGCAAGTCTAAGGATCAGGAGGATAAGGAGGTTATTAAGACCCATAGTCCAAAACTGAGGATCCTCGCGCTTGATTATGTTGGCGTTGCTTGCGCCTCTTTATCTTTTGTTATTAAGGTTGTCATATTTGTTGAGCCTGTAGAAGACATAGTGGAGTTTCATTTAAGTCTTCATGCCGGTCTCCCTTATTGTGTTTAGCATATTTTCTGCTCCTTGAGATCTTGATGATATAGTTTCTTGCCTTGTCTCAGGATTGTACCTTGACTTGTGGCCAGGGGACCTTAAGAATGTGTCGTTGTTGAGTCTTGCTCGAAGTCTCTTTGCTACGGGATAGAAATAAGAAAATATTTCTTCTTTTCCCTTGAGTAGTATTTGATGGCAGGGATTTTCTAGGACATGTCGTCCTTCTGCCTAATCATATGGCTGTCTCATCCTGATACCCTGAGGTAATCTACTAGATTATATAACGTCTTGTCTTGATACCCAGAGGTGACCTAGTCTATTTTTGGTACCCAGAGGTGACCCAGACGTAAACCTCTTTGACATGCCGTCATGATATCCAGAAATAGCCTGATTGGATTTGAGACATGTCATTCCAGTATTTGAGGTAACCTAATCTGTTCTTGGTACCCGTAGGTGATTCCTTGAACATGTCGTTCTTTTGTTTCAGTGAATAATACTTTCCCTGCTGGATGAATAAGGTGGGAACTTTCATTGAAATCTGCCATTGATTCTTGGCCACTCTCAATTGTGTATCACATTGCAATCTGCCCACGTAGGTAGGCCACTAAAAATGTTTGGATGACCGTATATCCTGCTACCCAGAGGTGTCATAAAGTTTTAAGAATGTTTCATCTTAAAACCCTAGGATTTTTAGATATTTTCTCCTAAAGCAGGAGGTCTAAAGACATGTTTCCCAGGATTCCAGAGGTTGCAAGGAATTTTGTCCAGGAACCTAGAGGTTTTATGAATATTCGTCCTATAACCCGGAGGTTGTATGGAATTTCTTCCTAGAGCAAGAAGGTTGTATGGACTTTAGTTATAGAACTCGGAGGCTGTATGGACTTTCGTCCTAAAACCCGAAGGTTGTATGGACTTAAGTCCTCGAGCCTGGAGGTTGAATGCACTTTCTCCTAGAACCCGAAGGTTGTATGGACTTCCATTATAACTCGGACGTTGTATGGTCTTTCATCCTAGAACCCGAAAGTTGTAGAGACTTTCATCATAGAACCCGTAGGTTGTATGGACTTTTGTCCTAAAACCCAGAGTCTGCATGGACTTTCTTCCTAGAACCCGCACGTTGTATAGACTTTTCTCCTGGAACCCAGAGGTTTTAAGACGTATTCCTTGAGACCCGGAGGTTTTAGGGTGTATCATTTCATTTAACCCGAAGGTTTTAGAAGATTGTATCTGGCTCTGCTCGCATTAGTAAGCTCCTCTTAATTGTATACGACATTGCAGTCTTCCCTCTAAGGTAAACCACTATCAATGTCGGGTTCAATGTTGCACTCTGACACTCGGAAGTAAGACACTATCAACATCAGTTTATATGTTGCATTCGGCCACTCGGAAGTAGGCCACTATCTATATCTTTTTGACGTTGCACTCTGCCACTTGGAAGAAGGCCACTATCAACGTCCTAAGATGCTGCACTATGCTTCCCGCAGGAAAGCCACTGTTAGACTTTTATATCTTGATGGCTCTATTTGACCCTAACGAGGGTTAGGCAATCACCAGTCTTACTGATTGGTGCTGCTGTGAATCTACATGGGGTAGTGATTTGATCGCCAGTCTTAGTGCTTTCCACATCTGGATAAGTAGGGAATTAGGGTGCCCTGTGGTACAGACTTTGCACATTTTGCTCCTTGTATAAACCATGGGGTTTATTTACAATACTTTTCAAGCTTACTTCATGCTTCCTGCATTCTCTCTAGCACTTAGAGTTTTGACGCAAGACTATGAACAATTCGCCGAAGTGTTCCTGCATATGTGTTGGCATGGGGCCTTTATGCAGGAACTAGGTATTTTTGACAGCATACTCAGGTTTGCGCGGTCTTATTCCTACTTTAGTCATATACCTTTTGCATCATTTTTGTGGATGTACCACTTATATGAAAGGCTGGAGATTTGCTCCTTTACAAACTCTGAGTTTTGATATAGTACTCTGCAATTGTATTTATGTTTCATGCGTTGTCGCATGGATTGGCAAGTTTCTTATGATGCTTCCTATGTAATTGTAAACGTATAAGATTCTTAGACAGTACTTTCCATGTTATGTAATATGCTCCCGGCCTGAGAATAAGCGTGTAATCTTCTCAAACAGTACTTTGTATTTTTGTACTGTGTCTTCTGCATGGGAGTAGGATCTTGAGCTTTCATGCAGAAGTTACTATATTTGGCTGCACTATGGCTTGTGCTAGCCAATTCCCGCAATTGTCAAATGTTTTTCATGTGTCGTATATGTGGATCGTCAACTTATGTGCAAGATCATAAGGTCTGGTAATCCCTCTTATAGATCTTAGTAGTTGTGAACTATATTAGACACTTCATATTCAGAAATATTGAAAAATCCTCTTTAGTAGAAGTCTTCCAATTCACCAAGAGGTAGGGATGGATCCGGATCAAAGACAGGATTTATACAGGCAGGGATCTGAAGCTCGACATCCTGCTAAGAAGAATGACTAATGATTCCCTGGATTGATGATCCCGACACTATTTTCTCAACTAAAGTCATGGGTAACGTTGGGAGATAACTTGTGCACTTTTCTCAACTAGAGTCATACCTTCTAAGCAAATCTATCATGAGAAAGACGTTGCTTCTTTAATGCCATTTTTGGGTCGTTATGGCCTGGACCACGTATAAACCCAGTGGTGGAAATCTTAGTCGTAAATAGTCGAAGGATGATTGCTGCCAAATAAGCATTTTCAGATTCAGAACCTGATGAGATCGATTAATCTCGAAGGACCCACGATCCTATTATCGCACTTCAGGGATGACGAGTTTTGTTTCTTGGAGCAGGGCCTCGATGGAATGTAGCCTTCTAGTAGTCTGATTCAAGTGATGGATGGCCTTATCAGAGGAAGGATATCATTGATGTACTACAGTGATTACTTGATTTCATTTCTTTAGTTAATGATTCCTGGCGTAGAACCAGGAATTCCATGTAGTAGAATGCTACAATGGGCATACTTCAATGTCCAGCTGATGAAGATCATGTGTATCCATTGGAATCTTCTGTAGGTTATATGATGCCTCGTCTGGGAGCAAGAATTCTTGATCTCAGATTCACATTCAAGTGATTAGCGAGACCCATCTTTTAGCGCATGCCCTTGGCGGCGCGTAGCCACATGTTTGTCGGATCTGACTCCCACATGGCCAATGAAGAAAGGGAACTTTTGATTTACTTTAATGAGTATGTCGTTTTTCGTGCTTCTGTGCCCCAAGATTATATATGGGCTAGAGAATGATCTTCTGAACTGCGTCTCCCTGGTGAAGCAGTATTTTTCTGATTGCTTTTTTTTTATCTTTATGCTTGATCTTTTAGGGACGTACCCTGACCCAAGGCAAGAGAATTTATGTACTAGGTAGGACTCGAGGAAGACGATGCGTCTTCTCCTTGGTAGCATTCGAGTGGGGACGTACTAGGTAGAACTCGAGTGGGGATGTACCCTGACCCAAGACGATGCGTAGAGGCTGAGTTTGAGCCATATTACCCTTAATTATCAAAGCGGGTTGCAAAGAATCCTGAGTATTTGTCAACTCTTCTTTGGAATCCAGAGTTTTGATGGGCTTCATGTTCTGATCCTTGAAGACTCGTAGATTTATCCTTGGACACCCTCATGTTCAGAGGAATTAGTGCTTGGGTTAACACTTAACTTATTTGCCCCTGCTTTTCTCTTGGTTGTGTCCTCCTTAGATGTTCATGAAGACACATGGCCTTGGACCTACTTCATTGGAAGCTTGTAGTGGTACACATGCTTGGCTCTTTTACTGGAAATTCCTAGTTCCTAGAAACTTGTAGTGGCACATGGCCTTGGAAACCTATATAGGCGTGAGCCGTGATTTCCTTTCTATAAACCTTTGGTTCCTAGAACCTTGCAGACATCTATAGCCTTGGAAACTGTAGGAGTACGTGGCCTTAGCTTCCTCGGGAAATTGTTGAGCTACTTATCTTCGCTTCCCTTTTCGTAGAGTTTCTGAATTTGATTCCCCACAAAGTGAGAAGCCATAACTTGCATTTATTTTTGCTCTTAGTTGGAATCTGTGCTTTCTTTCTGCATTGGGCTTGATGTAGTCCTTTTTTCTTTTGCATGGATAACTCGAGCTGGCCTTGGTTTCCTGCTGTAAGTGTAGTGTCTTTTGTTTTATGGACACTCATAGAAGGAACGGGTACTCTCCTGGCTTCTTTGCGATCAATGGAGTAAGGGAATCAATGGCCATCACGTCTTGATGTAAAGTTAAGATTTTCTTTGCTTCTTTGGTGGGAAAACATGTATATGCCAGGAGGTAAAGCAGTAGTTGCGACACTCCTAGCGTTAGGGCAGGGTTTCTCCTGATTTTGTTTGGTTCTTGTCTTTTCCTGAGAACTCCATTAAGGAACTTTCCCTCCGAAGTTTATTAATGCCCAGATCTAGTGCGATGTACTGATTTTTTCTATGACTATGGTCGTTGTTCCTTTTACAGGACAATTCCTATGGAACTCGCTAAGTACTTCAAAGGCTTTCTCTTCACCTAACTATTTAGCTGGTCTAGGATTGAGCTACTACCTAAAACCTAGAAACCAAAGAATAAGGTGATTTTCCAGTTACCTTTTAGTGGTGGTCTAGTATACCCGCAATATTACCATGAACTTTTCTTCTGAGTCCTCCTGCTTTTGTAATTCGTTGAAGGCGGAGTTGTGAACCTAGATGCATTCATGTGGTATAGGGCCTGCTTGATAGTTGCTAGTGGAATACCTGCTGATGTTGATGCTGGTAATGACTGTTCTTGGTTTGGAACGTTGAGTCCAAAGGTTGTAGAGGCCTGATTTGTAGTCGAGACCCGAAACCAGCAGGAGCTCATGACTAGTTGCTGCGTTGATTTTTGCTAATGTTGCTAGCACGGTATTATCCTCCCTTAGGGAAGTATTTTGGGTTTAAAGTTGTGTGAGATTTGGATCTGGTGAAACTAAGCCGTTTCTTGCCCCAGGTGGCTGGGGTTGAGAGATTTTTCAGGAAGACACGTTAGTTTTCTTCTGCCCATCACATCTTCACATAGTTTTAAACTGCCCCTCCTTCTAGCGCCAAATTGTTAGAGTATTTTTCTGTACAAGTGATTTGTGCTCAGCTCTACAGAATGATAGGAGGAAGGAGACGGCTTGTTGTGTTGATTTTGCTTGTTCTAGTTGGTTGTAAACTACATGATCTCATCTTTAGTCTACTGCCATATGTGTATGGGACATTATACATCATTAGTTGTCTATAAGCAGTAGAGATGGGTCATAAGGAAGGAGCTTCCAATCTATAGTGAAGACTGCCTGGTCTTCCTACTTTGGTTACTGATTCCTGCTTGTAAAGGTGTTTTCTAGGCTCTGAACCGTGTCGCCACGGAAGGTGTTTGAATTTATAGCTGCATCCTTCAGTGGAGATTGCGTATGTACCCTTCAGTGTGGGATCAAGCCATTCGTAGTTCATATATTTGGAGGCACGAAGCCTAGGTAGGCGCATAACCTTTTTGGCACGTGGCCTTGTGAGCACGTGTCTCTGTAGGTTATAGGAGTCATCTTGACGATAGAACACATGGCCGGACCAGATGGTAGACTAGCCGATATGCTTCAATGAGCATGGTTGTCGATATGCTTCAGTGAGCATAGAGCATCATTATGATTTAGTAAGCATGGAGTGTTTCTGCTGATGGGCAGGAGATCGTGGCCTGAGACAGTAAGAAGAGTTGTAGACGTGCTGCAGTGAGCATATATCTTGTTTTGATTGAGAACAATCTCGACGATCAGCCTGTCATATACACGTCGATGAAGATGGTTTTCTAAGTCAATTCTTGCCCTGGTGGCTGTATAATCGATGTTCTTTGTAGAAGGACTTGTTGACCTCCCCTCTTTAGGTTTAGGAACCCCATATATATAATAGAAGTCGCGCCCCTCTCATAAAATTTGGAAATATTTATTATATCTTTGGATAATACAATATTTCCAATTTTCTTAAGGATGACCATATATATTAGAATACTTCCTCTTTCTCTCAGATTTAGGAATATTATTTCTTGTCTAAGCTGGTTACCTTAGCTTGAAATAAGATTTGCATTTATCCTTAGGCAGGAGAAATCATTTGACATCGAAGCTGGAACCAGTAGATCAGTGTCCTATATTAACCCCTAGGTTCTTGCTCCTTGATTATTTTTCCCCAACAATTGCTATAAGGCTTTGTTTTTTTCCTTCAAGGTGGTCTAATAGCAGGACTAAGAGTTTTCTTGATCTTCCTTGATTTCCTTTATGCCCCACATGATAGGGAATTTGACTATCTGTTGGAGCATCAAAGGGACGGCTCCCATATCATGAATCTAGGGGCGTCCAAGTATCATGTTTTAGGATGACTTGCAATTGACTACTAGAAAGTTAGTCAACATGTCGATTCCCTTAGCGTATACTGGGAGTGTAACTTCCCCAGTCATTTGTTTGACCTCTCCGCTAAATCCTACGAACGGGGTATCTTTTCGCGTCAAAATGTCCTCCTCTAGCCCCAAACGCTGTAGGCGGTTACAAAGACGATATGGGTGGACCTCGCTTTTGTACCAGTATCCTTTTACAAGGCAATTTGCTACAGGGAGCGATATAACCAGGGCGTCCTGATGAGGGGCCAGGACCTTATCATGTTCCTTGGCCGTGAAACTGATGTCACTTGTTCCTAGGAGCAGGCGCTTAAGTATTTCAATTTCTAGACCATTCTTGGCGCTCTTGGTGCTCTTCTTCGCGGCTGCATTGCTTAGTCCACTAACTTCCGAACCGCCAAAGATTACGTTGATTACCCTATCCTGTTGAGGTGGCGAGGCAGGGGCGGCTACAGTGGGCTGGTTAGTTGCCTCATTGTTGAAGCGATTTTTAGCCCTGTCTGAGAGGAAATCCTGGAGGTGTCCTTTCTTTAACAGTTCGTTAACCTCCATCTTTAGTGCGACGCATTCTTCCGTCTTGTGACCGTGGTCATTATGAAAGTCACGCCACCGGTTCGGATTATGGAAGGACTTTGGCGCTTTCATCTTCTAAGGCCACTTGACATGTGGGCCCATCTGCCACATAATGTTGACCAATTCTGGCTTTTAGATGGAGAGGTGGGAGATATCTGGCTATGTTGAAACAGTCATCCTTCGCTTTTCCAAGGGCCAGTTTGTGACCTGCCATGGTTCCTGATTTCTGCCTCCATTTGAGGCTTCTGATAGGGTTTCTCGTTTGATCAATTTGGGTCCCCTTCTGGTCCTTCTTCTGCAGAACCTTGGAGTGACTCGCAACGTCCTCTTCCAACTTTACTGCACCCAGGCTCAGGATAGTACATCTTCCATGGCTTTGCAATGGTATTCGGTGAGCTGCTTGTATAGGTCTCCATCCGGAAGTAGGCCTCTCTTGAAGGCTGAGATTTCGGTGGAGGCATTGCATCCGGGGATGGTAACATTATATTGATTGAAGCGTGCCATATAACTGTGTAAGGGCCCAGCTCGATGCTGGAGGAGCTCATAGAGGTCATTAGCCGTCTCCTCGAGGCTCTTGCTAGCTTGTTATTTCTCTATGAACTTTTCCGTCAAGGTTGGGAAGGAGCGTATCGACCCATTGGACACGTTTATATACCATTGTAAGGCAGGTCCTGTCAAAGTTGATCCGAAACCCTTGAACATGGTAGCTTACCTTAGCACTTTTTGCATTGCTACAGTAAGCATCATTTCATTGTATTGGGCCATGTTATTATCTAGGTCATTTGTAGCGTCGTACATCCTCAAGTTGGGGAAGTACAACTTCCTTGGCATCTCTACCAACGCGATCTCTTCTGCAAAGGGAGTATTGGCGTACAAATTGGGATCGCTTCTCCAGATTGGAGGTGCCACTCCAGAATGCTTTCCACCATGGATTGGATGGAATCAAATTTTTTAGAGAAACCCCGCGCAAGATAGGTAGTCATGGAGGAGTTCTTCGCCTTTACTCCTTCTGGTATCTCTCCATCAGTTTCCATCTCGTAAACCTTGTCTTCAATGAGATTGATTCGAGTTCTCCCTGCAGCACCAGTTCCCACAGCGTATCTCCATTCACTAGTGGAGGGTTCCGAGTATCGTTGACTTTGGTAGTCGGAGTTTATAGAGACTGCATAGGTCAAACCTGGGTTCGAAACCGACGTTGATTTTTGCCTATTTTGTGGAAAGCTTGATTCTCTCCCCAGAGAACGAGGTTCTCTGATTTGAGCTGTGAGAGTTTCTTTGCGCTTTGTTCCAGCAGGTTGGAGTGTACGCCTAGCACGTTCTTCAAGGCTTAAACTTCTCATAAATTCTTGGGGTTGTCCGCGGTTGTGTGTTTGAGATTTATGGAGCTTGGTGACCTGAATCTATAGAGCGTCAATTTGATTTTGCAGCTCGATCTCTCTTGGAGTATCTGGAAGTCGTTCGTCTTGTTCGTTTGTTGCCCTCGTCACATACCTTAGATTACACCCCTTTTTCTAGCGCCAAATTGTTAGGATATTTTTTGACAGGATATTTCAAGGCACTACAAAACAGTAAACGAAAAAGAAAAAAACATGAATTGAGACAGAAAGAGAGATTTTTTTGATCATTTGAGTGGGAACTACAATGTTTTGTATATAAACCCTAGTTCTAGCCTCCTAAATCAAGTCTCTTAGTCTGTCAATCTCTTGTTCTAGGGTTTGGACTCCACTTTTATAGCTCAAGAGATGTCGGTTATTAGGTTAAACTCTTCCATATTCAGAAATATGGAAGGATCTCCCTTTGTAGAAAACTTCCTTTTTACCAGGAGGCAGGGATGGAAGCAGGATTTTTGGTCGAGATTTCTCCATGCTGGAACCTGAAGGCCGGTGTGCTGCTCTCAGGCTGGAGGAATTCCTTGCAGGATTATTTTCCCCAACACATGTTATTCATCAACTTCATAAAAACTGCTGGTGCATTAGTTAGACTAAACAGCCCAACCACAAATGTGTCTGGAAGGTCGGCTTCCTTACGTATACTTATGCAATCGCTGTCTGATGATACTCGAATGCCAAATATATCTTAGAGAACCACAACACTCCTTGATGTTGGCTTAGCAACTCATCGATTCCTGGCAGGGGTAATTGTTGTTTATCGCTACTTTGTTAGATCCTTGATAATCGATGCAAAGTCTGAAACTTATATATTTATTCTTTACAAACTGGACATGTGATCACCAAGCTAGTTGGTTTAATGAATACTTTATCCATTAGATCCTCCATCTGCTTCTTTAACTAGGTCATTTTGGCTGGTGCCAACCGATATGGTACCTTCGACACTGGGGTGGTACCAGGTTCCATTATATGGTAAGAGCATCACCTCAGTTGGTGGCGATCCTATCAAGAGCTCAAACGCATCAGTATACTATTCTACAGCTAGAATAATGTCCAAGTCGGGTTCCTTATATGTCCCGTTGATATTGATAGTGGCGAAATAAGCCTCACCTCCTTGCCCAGTAAATCTTTATTTCATCATTGAAATGATCGAAATTCTTGTACTTCTTTTTATCTCGTGGAAAACTAGTTTTCCTTCCGTCCATGGATGTAGACGCGAAACTTTGGGCAATCCAGCACGACTTTGTGATAACTCAACCAAGCAGTTCCCAAGATCATCTCGTAGTGGTTTAACTCCATCTCTGCTATATTTCCTCTTATTTGACTGCCTTCCATGACGATGGGGACATTCTCATATGCTGCGGTAGACTTCAACAACTAGGTTCCTGCAGTCTCTATACGTTTGAAGACAAACGGTTCACAAAACTAAAGATACAATCTTTCCCTTTCCAAGAATGAAGAATGGCTGAGTTTAAAAGAGAAGGAGTGGTATCAAGATTTATTTTGTTTGTGAAAGTTAAATTAAGGGATTAGACTTAAGGTGAATTCTCATGTAAGATTTGGTAATGCAGATTAATAGATTGTTAGGGTTTTAATTAAGTACCGTTATGGAACTCAAACCTCAGGTTTTAGGAGATCACTCTCTCAAATATCGGTTGAGTATAGATCGATGTACATATAGTGGTATCGATCAATGCTCTTTCTAAACGGTATTGGTTTCGCGGTTTGATGGGTTCTCTAAACTTCTTATTCAACGCTCGTTTGTTACCAATTGTTTAGATTGTTTAAGATAGGTTCAGTGTCATAACCAGGCTCTCGCTTGCGCTATGGAACCCGAGCTTCTAAGGTTGAGGTGATCAAATTCAACTTATCATTAAGAACAAAGTAAACAAAGAACCAAGAAGATTACACTAAAAATTCTATAAGATCAACAAGACATTATCACCATTGAAGAACCCTAAATCTAGCAATGAACTACTCAGACATAGCAATGAAGAACATGATTAAAGTCTGAATAAATAGCTTTAAAAAACTAATTAAAGAGATAATGAGTTCAAGATCTTCTCTGTAATAAAGTTCAGATCTTTCTCTCCAATAGATGTAGCAAGGTGTTCCAACTCATCTCTCTAAAACTCTAGCGGCTCCCTAAACAAAGATAGAAAACCCTAATAAATAGGCTATATTTTGACCAGGTACTAGTCTTGCAAAATGATTAGAATTATGGGTAAAACTTATAATTTATAGGGTCTTCATAAATCTCTTCGCCGACTTGGCCGTCGATCGAAGTACAATTTGTGATGTCGATCGATACTTCAATGAATAAACATGATCTGACTCTGAGTTTCTGGCTGAGCATCCTAAATGCTCTAAAATAGCCCAAACAATCCAATTGCTTCCAATGAGTACCTAGACCTGTAAATACTCCAAAATGTAGTCTAGACACACGTAATAGACCATAAATAGAGCCTAGAACATGGCCCAAAACTGGTAATAAATACGCTATATCAGTTCTCTTTGCATTTTCTCTTAGAAATTTCTCTTTCGCCAAGATGTCTTCTTCCAGCAGCTTTCAAGAGAGTGGTGATGTCGCGATGAGCAACACCACCGGTGCGAGTTTGTCGGATCTCCCTGCCGCCGGAGCCGTCCCAGGTCATATTATGGAGTTTCTTTCCATTCAGAACGATTTGGCTCGTCGCGAGGCCGAGGAGATGGCAAACCCCACACAAGTCATTCCTCTAAGACCTGCGGCTCCTACCGATACCTTGGCTCCTGAGGTTCCCCCCATGCGCTATGCTGTTCCTATCGGAGGGGATATTTCCATGCATGCATTGATATCTGAGGCCGAGGTTCGGCCGTGGGGAACCTCTACGACCCCGGTCCACATCATCGATGTGGAACCGGTTCACGAATCGATGCCTCCTCCCCCTGCCAAGAGGGCGATCGTCTTGGGGTTTCCTGCACCTATGATTCCGACCCCTACGACGAAGGGTCATAAGAAACCTTGTGCTAACCCCAAAGCAGCCAAGAACAGGAGGTGTACCAGGGACCCCAAGGCTGATCCTCTGCCTGCGACGGTGTCCAGACATATCACTAAGGTGTGTTTCGAGAAAAAATCTTCTTCCTTTCTCGTCCCTTTTCCTTTTTGCGTACCGATCCTTTCTTGACGGCCTCTTTTCCTTTGCTTCACAGATTGTCTCGTTGATTGATGGGATGATCAGTGAGTGCGGTTCAGAAGCTGAATGTCTTGCTAAGGAGTTGGCGGAGTCGCAAGCGGGGTCGTCGCAGCTTGAAGGGAAGTTGAAGGTCATTGAGGATGCTCATTCCCTTTAGATAGCTCAGTTCGAGTCTCGGATCAGCGAGCTGGAGCGGGATATTAGGATGACCGCAAGCTCTTTGCTTAAGGCAAAAGAGGAGAAGACCGCTAAGTCTTCGGAGTTGCACTGGCTAAAGCGTAGGATTAAGAGTCGGAGGAGTCCTCGGTTTGTGCGATCAATGAGGCCAAGGAAGTCGTTCGTTCCGAGTTTTGGACCCATTTGGAGAGTATCAATGACTCCCTTGAATCCTTGGCTGTCGTTCGCGCCAGGGCCTTGGCCTTGGCGGGCGTCAAGGGAGGGATGAAATAGGTCCAGTTATTTTATGGTGACGCACCCCCGTCTCCGTGAACCGAGGAGGCCAAGCTTTCTGCTTGTAGATCAGAGTTAGTGGACGCAGACAGAGACTTTGACCTGATCCTCGCGGGCCTGAAATCCGAGTACATCCTCCTGCCTTGCTCGGGCAATGCTGAGGGTAAGGGTCCTATAGACAAGGAAGATGAAGGCGAGGCGGTTCCGAGTACAGAGGGGGTGACTAGTGAAGGTGAGGCTCCTCGTACGGAGGATGATTGAGTTTGCAGTCTCGTGTGAGACTTTGTTTATGTTATTGTTTGTGTTTTGCTCCGACCGAGTGTGGCCATGTTTTTATCTCTGGACTGGCCGCTTGTGGCTTTGAATCCCCGTCGCTTCTACAACTTTTTAAATGAACTCCATCCCTTGTTTTCCAAGGTTTTATTGAGCATTGATATGGGCGAAAGAGTTTAAGTAGATTTGGATTTTATGTATAGAGGGAAGGATACAAGTTGTCATCTCGGTCTGATCGTCCTATACGTTTCTCGTTTGAGATGTTTGAGAAGTTTACCAAATTTTCGAGAGCGATTAGATATGGAAAAAGAGACATCCTTTCAGGATCTCGTATCTTTTTGATATCATGCCTTGAGATGCTAGAGACCAGTGCGCTGAGTTTAGGACAAGACCTAGGTCTAATCACAGTTCTAGAGGGTGCGGTGACTACTTCGACTTATGTTTCATGTATCGTTTTAGAGTCCACGATATGTTCTCCACTTAAGTGACTCGCATGGTAGGAATCAAGCATACTTCGGGGACAATTTTTAAGACTCCCGAAAGTGTTGACCAAAATTTCGGATTTCTTTTATATCGCTATTACCTTTGTGCCGGGTGTTCGAGAGCTATCTCTACGAGATGGCTTAGTCTGTTTAGGACGTTAAGAGTTTGTTGTCATAAGCAACAAACTTAATGCCACATAATACCGTTCCTGCAAAATAAAACATAAACCGTCATAAAGATTGGGCTCGATTTCGGATAAAATTTCTAGTGGGGTTTTAGCCGAGTTTTAGACCTTCTCGGGCCATTTTTCGACTTAAACGTTTTTGCAATTTTATTGAAAGAGCATTCCTGAGAGGACATCGTCCCCGACGAGAGTTAGGATCTTTCATATAGTGCATGCAACTTTAAGTGTTTAGTCAACATTTACCGTTTTACACGATTGATCCAAACCTTATACGAGGGAACGAGTTCTTACGATAGAGTTCCAACGTCAATCTCGATCTAGAATAAACATAGATATGCTCGATCCGTTTTCGAAGGAGGGAGTTACGAGGATGGGAAAAAATTGGATTGAATGATCCAACTCGCCGAACGGGCGAGTAGGATTGCTTGTGCGGCCCAAATCGCCGAACGAGCGACTTAGTCAGCCCACCCTGCCAAACTCGCCCATTCTGCGAGTTGATCGGCCCACGATGCCCAACTCGCCTGTTTGACGAGTTAGATTGGTCCAGCTCGCCGAACAAGCAAACTGAATGGTTCGTCTGGTCCAACTCACATTTTCAGCAAATTGGACTGCGTGGTTGGTTTTGCACTCCGTTTCTCTTGAGTTTTTAGCTCGGGAACTTTTGTCGGGATGGTGTTGCGACAAATTTTGTGTGGATACATGATTTTTAGATGTTGATTTCGAGAGTACCATTTTTGACCCCAATAAATGGTCTAACACGCGACAAAAGCCCGCTTACAATTATCAGACGAGATTGAGCCGAACTACAATGATGGTCAACCTAATTTTTGCAGAAGATAAATTGAAAAGAAGATAAATGTAAAGTTTTCAGATAATCATGGAAGATCGAGAGGCAGAAGAGGAAAAAAGACCGACCAAGAAGGACATATATAAAGAGGGCTAAATGGAGGAGAAAGGGATCCAAAAATTAGATCTAGGGAAATTATATTTAGTTGTAGTAGAACTTAAGACCTAGGTGGCTAGACTAACAAGTTCAGTTCTCAATCAATAAAACGCCTCTGTGCAATTTTTTATATATTTTTATTGTCTCTTTTCGTATTCGTGTGTTTACGCAGAAAATCCGGACCCTCAAGGAAAGTTAGGGTTTCTTCAGTTTTCTCTGTTTATGGAAATTGACGATGTGATTTTCGGTTCCCTTAGTTTGGCGCTAGAAGGAGGGTGGGGGATCATATTCTCTAACTCAAGATCACCGAAGATCAAGAATTTATATGTCTAGCCTTACGGACAGTGCTTTCATCTCTTTCAAGGATAAAGCAAGGGTCAATCAAGCCAACCCTCGGAACGGCCTTCTTCTCATTGAGCTGAAAATCCAAAATATCGATGTCGTGAGAGTATTATTCGACACTAGAATTTCGACTGATATCATCTTCAAAAATACCCTCGTGAGAATGAAAATTGAACTCCCTGAAATCACTAAAAGTCTGAGCCCGTTAATGGGACTATCAGGAGAAGCTACTATGAATCTTTTCCCCTAAAAATCTAAAACTATAAAGCTATGTGTGTTGTAATTGCACCACACTAACAAACAGCACACTCTGCATTCTCTCAATACATGTGCATAAATATAAAAACCCTAAAATCTAGGTCAAAAATCATCCAGGGTAATCTTGTCTTTTGTCTTCTGGACTTGGGCTTTTCAGTCGGCGGTCTGCGAGTTGGGCGTCGATCGATGGCAAGTATGCAGCATCGATCGACCTTAGTCTTTCATCATCGGTTGATTCCAAGGTCATGTCGTCGATCGATGACAGGCTTGTACTTCGACTCCTCCAATAGTCAGCTACAGATTCTTCTCCTCTAAATGCTACAAAAGCTCCAAGTATCTCCATTTATTTCCAAAATGTCCCTTGACCTGTAAATACTCTAAAACATATCCTAGACACACATAATAATCCCTGAATAGAGCCTAAAACTGGCAATAAATAAGCTATTTCAACTCTCCCATACTTAACCTTTACTTGTCCTCAAGCAAACTAAGCATGTGAAAGAGGTTTGAAAAGCGGAGACTCACATAATGTCTAAGTATAACTGTCACCTTACTCTGTTGGAACCACATCCTATCAAGTCAATCACAGAGAAACTTCATATACCCTATCCTAGTATAGCAACCAAATCCAGTATACTAGTTACTTAGAAAATACTAATCTGACTAACCCCTTTACTGATTTCATTTCTTTGCATAAAATAAAGTGTAGGTTTTACGTTGGGAGTATCGATTAAAGGACACATGAACTCTACCTCTGCAAGTATCTGAATAACTAGGCACAAAGTCTTTTCTGATTCCTTTCTCCTCCATTTCTCTCTGAATATTTCTAAATCTCAAACTCAAGAGACAATGATCTTGATACAGTACATCTTGCCATCTCATTTTTTATTTTCAACTTCTTTTTCTTTTCTTATTTTTATTTTCTTTTTCTTTTGCTTTTTGGGAAAAGTTGTAGGCGAATAGTGGGGTCATCGGTAATGTACCTACCCCTCGCTTCCAACGATGTGTGATCGTTCCTCCAAATTAGAATAATGGGGTCATAGTAAATTACCTACCCCTTTGCATCTCAGGAAGTCATCTCAATCTTTTAAGCTATTAGGTAAATGCTGAAGAGAAAGAGAAAAGGGAACCAAAGGTGCAATGAGTTGTACCTACAGACTTTGCAAAAGGAATCCGATCCAGTGTATACCAAGCCCCAAAGCAAGTAGATAATGTCAGGATTAGTGTTGGAAATCAGCTTCGCTTCCTTCAAACTTTCTAAGCAAGTGTGATATAGTGGCAGGATGATCCACTTTTGTATCTCTTGTAATCTCTGTAACAACCTTTTAAGAATAGTGTGTGGTTTGTCAATAATAAATCTTGATGATAGTCCCCTTCTTGACTCAATAAAACTATTTGCAAAACTTATATATATAGCAAATAAAACTCAAAACAACTTAAATAACATTAGCGAACCTCCCCTAGACTTAAATTCCATTGTCCCTAGTGTAATCCGTCCCGGATTTGTTAAGAAAAATTAAATTATAAGTGAATAGATAAGTAGAAAAACTCGATACCAAACTCTGTGAAGAGTATTGATCGATGGTAGGCATGTGTGGTCGATCGATGGTCGTGATCCAGTGTCGACTGATTGTGCCTCTATGCTGTTGATCGATGGTAAATTAAATAGTCTATATAAAACAAAGTAAAACTCGAAATAAGTAGTAGTATAACTAAAAACTAAATAAAAGATTAGTAAGCAGTGGGTTGCCTCCAACTCAGGGATTGCTTAATCTCTAACTAGTAGGAAGTGGGATTAAGACTTGGAAAATTAGTGTCTACATCTTCTTTGCTCTTCTGAAAACATGTACTGAAGAAGTTTCTCAATGCCTCATCTATTCTGGTCTTCTCAATCCTTGTAATTGTTCTGAAAAACGCCATTGAATGCTTTCATGTTTCTAATTTCTCAATACTGCGCTATAGCATCCTAAGTCTGGCAGCTGTAGTCTCTGATAAATCCTCCAATTGCTAAGAATTATCTTTCTTCATCAGGCCCTAAGAAAATGCAATCTCATCGAACCTATCTTCTAGTTTTGTTTATGCTGCTATCTTCTGTCTATGTTCTTCAATTTCGATCGATGCAACGTTGTTATTGTTGATCGATGCTTGGTTTTCTGCCCCAATCACATGTTGTCTCTGAACATTATCCAACTCTTGCTTCATCTCATCCATGCATGCATTCAAACCGGTAAGGCAAGTGTCTATAGGATAGTAGACATCATCCAACCTTTTGTAAAAGTCATCCAGTGACATATCTTGAGTTCTGTAGATCGCATTCACAATATCATCAATCTCATCTCTGTTGTATGAGTCTGCAACATCCTCCTTAGACAAATGTAGGAGTCTACCATCAATAGCACGTGCATGTCCCTCTAGGCTCTGAAAATACGAAACTCATCTGGTCTAAGATAACCAATATGTGTCTCTTCTGCTCTGTAAGCTTCGTCGTATCCATCGCATAATGGACGCGTGTCGATCGATGGTGTATGGTGATTGTTTATCGATGCTCAATAACCAGACTGTTGTGCGAAAAGGTTTCCAGCTCCATTAGCCATGGGAAGAATGCCTGCAATATCTTCCCTCATGACATTAAGTATTCTGCTATCCATAGCTCTTGTGTGACCGTCTGAATCTCTCAAAATACCGAACTCGTCTTGTTGTAAATAATCATATTCCTTCTCGCGTTCTGCAACTGAATCTACTTTGATTGCTGCTTTGTGGTCAGTATCGATCGATGGCATAGGGTTTCCGTCTGTCGAAATGAAGAGGGAATGACCAAAGAAAGCAAGCCATTAAAGATTGAAGGCAAGTAGAAGAAAAGATGATCCAGAGACTTGAAAAGGAAGTTGGTCCGTTCAGACTTGATCCTCAAGTAACTAAGATGGTCTAACCTACCTTGCAAGGCAAGAAAGAAGTTGAAAGGCTTAAGGGACGTTGCTAAGCTCCAGAAAACCTATAGTACTCATTTTGAATTAATAATGAAGTATCTGGTTTGAATTTAGCAAGAAAGATCACATGTGGTGCATAAGGACAAGAGCAAACCTGTCACTATCAACCTAAGGAGACTGTGCTCTCCTCCTGTTCCTTTCTACTCTTCCTGGACGAGCCAGACCTTGGTTGTATCTCCTTTGGCCTCTTCTCATTTTCTAAAGATTTATTTGTTTATATTTACTTCTTTTAGTAATTGTTTATTGTTGCTCATTGTCTATTTAAAGGCAGTTTAACCTTTTGTAACTCTAACCAAAATCAATAGACAAGTTTCCCTCTCTAATTTCGTGTGCTCTCTCTCCCTTGCTTGTGTCTAAACAATATTCACAATGTAAGGAGTTAAGTATTATGGTTTAGAGGCTGCCTTAGCTCTTTCTCTCTTAAGGCAGCCAAATACTTGTCAAACTCACTCTAAACTCTTATTTATCTATTGTCTTAAACTCTAGCTTACTTATTCTTAATCCCATTCATCTAAGTACAAAAACTCTAAGTCTTGTGTTACTTCTCAAGGATAGATTCATACTAGAGAGTTGCTGCTTCATATAACTAGTTTACTCTCTAGGATTCTTGGTTATATAGTAAGTTGTGTATGAGGATTCAACCACAAGTTGGTTATCTCTGATCTTGAATGGTGAGTTCCTCTTGTATGGTTGAAGGGGATTCAGTTACAAGTTAACTGAATACTCTCTTGGCATGAGACAAACACTCATGAATTCCAACAGGGTATCAGAGCCTAGTTGCTCTTCTTTGGGAAAACTAACCCCATTCTCTGTTTTTTTCTTGAATCAAATCCTTTCTCTCCCACTTTGATATAGTGTAAGCTTGGTCAATACTTGTTACTTTCTTGAAGTCAAGCTTCAGGAGGGGAAAGGATTCTAAAATGCTTCATTATTATGTTTTATCCATTGGATAATAGCTTTCTCTTGATGGAGCATCTCTTTGACCAGTGGACGAACTGTTTTGATCCATTGGGTTCATTGTTGTCTAAGACACAGGAAATACTTGTTCATGTGTTATTCTGATGGTTCTCTTGTTGCAAGGTCTGGAAATCATCAGTTCATGAGTTATTCCAGTAGCATATGTCTAAGATAAGTGGATAAATTGATTGTCCAATGGTCCATTGTGTTTCAGCTACTAAAGCACCAAACTCTTAATGAGTATTGGATGCTCCTGGCTGTCAATGCTTCCGCAAAACTCAAGAAAATAGAGCAAAACTCTGTCCATTATAACTCTTGAGCAAATTCTCTTTTTGTATTCTCTCATTCTCTCATTATCCAGGTTACTTATTTTCCATCATTCTCCCATTCTCTGGCTACTAATACTCTGGTTACATCATTTTCTACTCTCTACTTATTCCCTGGTTACTTATACTCTCGTGTTACTTAAATCTCAATTGTCACAATCTTGTTTAGATTTTGTGTAAGTTTGTTAAACTGTCTTGAAGTTAAGCTGTCTTGAAAGAATAATCTTGCTTCTGTCCTTAGGAAAATTGATTGTGTTGTTTCTTCAATTCTTAGTCTTGATGATTAAGATTCAGAGAGTGTTGCTAGGATAGAATCATAAAGATATCTGTCCATTGCTTGTTTTAAAGGTGTTTTAAAGATCAGACTTGGTGAAACCCCATGATCTGATGTCTTGTTGTCTACTGATGCTTCTCTTAGTATTTGTTGACAGGCTGCCCATGTTGATCAGAGCCTACGCTTGATGTATATTCCTGACCATGGATATTGCCCACTGCCAATCAACACTTTGGACACTGATTGTGTCCATTAACTCTCAAGATGGTTGAGAGGATGAATGGAACAGTGGAGAGATTGCTCAGAAGTTACTTACCTGATGCCAATAGGGTATACAGTAAGTAAACTCAAGAGAAAAGGCCACAATTCAAGCCAAGAGGGTTGTGGTCTCAAGGCTTTGGTTATCATCACTGGCTCTCATCTTCCAAGCTTGACCACATACTCTCATTATCAGGTCAAGCTTGACGAGGGGTGTTAATATGAGAAGTCAGTGTCCATCTTCTTATGCAAGGGAAGTACCTAAAATTATACTTATTCTTGTTTGAATAGGTTTTCCCCTTGAGAATTGATGCAAGTGTGTGCATTGTTTGAATCAGGTATGCGGAGCTCATGAGAAGAGTCTGGTCGTGGATCAAACCCTTTGATGATGGCATGATGTCAGAATAAAGAGGGAGACAAAGAACCAGCCACATGGAAAGTTCCAAGCAGTGTTGAGTTTGACGCAAGGAAGGCTCTGGTTCCTGCTTGCCATTGAAGTAAGGCGATGATCCAGGGTTTATGAGTCCCTAAACTAGATCATAAGACTCATAAATCCACTGGCCAATCCCTAGGCTGAGGGTGGTTGCACTCTTTTTCCCTAAGTATGGTTTTATCCCAAGGGGTTTGTCATACTTAGGTTTCTAATGAGGCAAGTACTCTCAGTTCCAAGCTTTCCCAAGGATCTCCTATGGTCAAGCTTGGGGAAGAATGTCGAAATGAAGAGGGAATGACCAAAGAAAGCAAGCCATTAAGGATTGAAGGCAAGTAGAAGAAAAGATGATCCAGAGACTTGAAATGGAAGTTGCTTCGTTCAGACTTGATCCTCAAGTAACTAAGCTGACCTAACCTACGTTGCAAGGCAAGAAAGAAGTTGGAAGGCTTAAGGGACGTCTAAGCTCCAGAAAACCTATAATACTCATTTTGAATTCCTAAGGAAGGATCTGGTTTAAATTTAGCAAGAAAGATCACATGTGTTGCATAAGGACAAGAGCAGACCTGTCACTATCAACCTAAGGTGACTGTGCTCCCCTCCTGTCCCTTTCTACTCTTCCTGGACGAGCCAGACCTTGGCTGTATCTCCTTTGGTCTCTTCTCATTTCTAAAGAATTATTTGTTTATATTTCCTTGTTTTAGTAATTGTTTATTGTTGCTCATTGTCTATTTAAAGGCAGCTTCATCTCTTGTAACTTTAACCAGAATCAATAGACAAGTTTCTCTCTCTAATTTTGTGTGCTCTCTCTCCCTTGCTTGTGTCTAAACAATATTCACAATGTAAGGAGTTAAGTATTATGGTTTAGAGGCTTCCTTAGCTCTTTCTCTCTTAATGCAGCCTAATACTTGTCAAACTCACTCTAAGCTCTTCTTTATCTATTGTCTTGAACTCTAGCTTACTTATTCTTAATCCCATTCATCTAAGTACACAAACTCTAAGTGTTGTGATAATTCTGAAGGATAGATTCATACTAGAGAGTTGCTGCTTCATATAACCAGTTTACTCTCTAGGATTGTTGGTTATATAGTAAGTTGTGTATGAGGATTCAACCACAAGTTGGTTGTCTCTGATCTTGAATGGTGAGTTCCTGTTGTATGGTTGAAGGGGATTCACCTACAAGTTAACTGAATACTCTCTTGACATGAGACAAAAACTCATGAATTCCAACACCGTCGATCGACATCGTATTCCCAATCTATGGAAATATGAAAAACACTAGCCTCTTCCATAGCAATACCATAGTACTCGATCATCTCTTCTTCTCTACAGTCCTCATCGTACTTGGGGTAGACAGTGTTGTAATCACCATCTCTGTGGTAGGTGTTGATCGGTTCTGGACTATGAGTGTCGATCGATAACAATGGGTGGGTGACGACCAATTGTTGAACCGAAAACGTGTCGATTGATAGTCTGGGCTGGGTGTAGATCCGATGCTCCATCTTCCGACTCTTCATCAAAGTCATAATTGCATATGCATGTAGGCACATGTTCTGCATTATCACTCAGTTCAATCAGAGTAGCCTTGTTCTTATTTTTGACAGGTTCATAGAAAATATTTTGATCAATTAGAGACAGATACAACTTGTTAACTTCATATCGCAGATAGCTCCCACAATAGCCATGAATGCTCTTCCAAGTAAAAATGAAGAGTTCCAATCTATTCTGATGTCCATCACATGGAAGTGTACTGGTACTAAGGTGTTGTTGATCTGCACTGGAACATCTTTTACCATCCCTCTTGAGTTCCCCTTTGAGTAGTCTACAAATGTGAAAGTGTCATTGGAAGGTTCCACTTTCATGTTCAGCTCCTCTGCCATAGTTATTGGCATAATTCTCACTAATGATCCAGTATCACCGACGGCGTTGGGGTATTTGTTGCCCTTGATAAAGCATGGAATCACAAACTTCCCAAGACCACTCTTCTTCTTTAGACAGGTTCTCTGTTTCATCTTTTCTCTGAGATGATTGAACATGACTTCTATATCATCGTCTATCACCCTTGTTTCACTGAAAAACATACACAATTTGTTAGTATAATAAGCTTCATCAAAAGGAGTATCTAAAGAAATTTTGAGAATTCTTTTGGTAAATCTGTCCATTTCTTTTTTCATTTGCTTCTTTGCGTAGATGTTTGGGGATCTTTTGCTTCCTCTTGGAGTGTCCCTTATCTTCTCTTTCAAGATCCATACTCTTAGATGTGTCAGTGTACTGTTCTGAAACTGTTCTGGTCGGGCGCACAATGAAACTTGCAGCGATGCTTGTTAGTTGAACCGGCTTCCTAATCTGTCTATCGATGCTCAGATCGCATTGTCGATCGATACCTCTATCAGTATGTCGATCGACTGTCACAGATAAGTGTCGATTGACGTTAGTCGATTCACATGAAGTCACTGATGCTGCAGGATTCACTTTCTATCAATGCTCTTTGGTTGGTGTCGATCGACACCAATGTGAGCTGCCAAATGACATCGAACTTTCCACACGAAAATTTCCTTCTTGGAGCTCTTCCCTCTTAACTTCCTGCCAAAAATTCATCATCAATCAATGAATTAACGTGGTGCGTCTGTCCAGCTTTAATTTTCTCCATGAACAGATTCTCATGTCTCTTGTTGGTTTTACTTGTTTGTAGAACTTTATTCTCAGCTTCTTCACATGTGTGTTGAGGTACATCCCATCTATCTTTCCATAATCCACAGTCATTTTTGATGTCCCTCTAAAACTCTGTCAACCATTTCTTCAATCTTATTTTCCTGAGTCTCTGGAGGAGGATTCTGGTAGTAGGAAGATCCATAAGTCTTATTGTTGTTGAAGGGCTTTCGCTGTGAACCCTGATTAAAGCTACTTCTTTGACCATTACCATAAGATTTCCTGTTGAAACATGAATTCCCTTGTCTTTGGAAACAGTTTCCATCAATGTAGTTGATTACTGCGTTTTATCATAGGCCAATTAACCTAAGTGCACGCTACCACAATCGGATGGTATATCGATGCAACACTTTAGGATCGAATCCACAAGGAACTAGTGATTTATAACACTAAGAATACACAAACTTCCCTAATCTAAGCAAATAAGAAGATTGATGATTTGTAACAAGCTAAAATCCTAGAATTATAAAAAAAATGATCTCAAATTCAAACAAGAAATAAGTGCAAGAATCAAACTTTCAATCAAATAGCTAAGGATAGATCCATGGGTAAGATAATCGATATCGGGTGATCAAGATTTAATCTAGGATGCTCAAACAAAACAATCAACAAGTATATAGGTCTAGAACTCATTCAAATAGACTAATCCACTCCCGTGACAATAATCCCTATGCTAATCATGAATTAGACATCAACTCCCGTTGGCCTAACACATCAAACATCAATGTAGTTCACATCCTCTTCTTCAATCTCATCATCTCCAGACTCTATTGCTTCAACCTCTGCAAAAGTGACTTACTTCCTGAAGAACTTCTGAACACTATCCATTTTTGCTTTTAACAATTCAATCTGATCCTTACTCATAGTTGGAGTTGTTATTTTTCTTTCAAAGTCTCTGTTCTTGGTACTGCTGCTGGATGCCAAATTCTCAATCAACCTTGTAGCTTCTTCAGGATTCCTGGTGCTGAAATTTTCCTCATTGGCAGTGTCCAAAGACATCTGATACTGTAATCAAATACCTCTACAGAAAGTGCTGAGAAGTTGCACTTCGTTGAACCCGTGGTGCGGACAATCTCTTTGGTATGATTTGAATCTCATCCAAGAGTTCCTGAAAGACTCTGAGGGGTCTTGTGAAAAAGTAGCAATCTTGCTCCTCAGGTCTTCTACTCTTGCGTCATCAAAGAAGTTACACAAGAAAGCATTCTTTATGTCATTCCAGGATGTCAGAGATCCTGGTTGTAAATGCTTAAGCCAATATGAAGCTTCTCCAGGAAGCGAGTACTTGAAGAGCTTACAAAAGAGATAGTCCTCAGGGACTCTGTTGGCTTTGATGGTAGTCACTAGATCCTCAAATCGCCCCATATGATCCATTTGGTTCTCATGTGGTAACCCATGGTAAGGTATCTGCGCTACAAGTCCGAAGAAAGCGGGCTTAATTTCAAAATCATTCCTCGGAAAATCTGGAGGGCGAATAGCGGATCTGTTGGAGTAGAATTGGTCTGGACGGTTGTAGTCAGCCAGTGTTCTCTGAGCAGCTTGGGAATTTGCTTCAGGTTGAGCTGCAGCAGTGTGTACTTCTGCTTCTGCATCAGGGATTACAGCCCCCTGATCGTCTATCTTTTGACATGCTGCATTACGCAGATGACCATCTTGGTCATGCAGGTCCGCATCTTCATTCCGAGTCAAAATCAACGTAGCAACCATCTGAACTCGTCGACTTCTATCGATCTATGCGGGTAATATGCTATTGATCGTCGGTGTGTGATCGGTGTCGGTCGATGCTCGAGTTTTGATGTCGGTCGATACTGTCCGGAAAGGTGTGTCTGTCGACCCAAAGTTGTTGCTGTCGATTGATGTGTGTCGTCTCTCTTTGCGGATAGTACGCTCAATTAGACCGAGGTCCGAGCATAGTAGTTCTTGTCCTTTATTGGTCCTGGTGTTTCTTTGCATGCACCTGAAAGACAAGGAAAACATTGTAGTAACTTGAATGTAGTAATAAACCTAGACTAAATCCTAGAAATTAAATCTAATGGCGATCAATGCTTCCCATAAACTGCGCCAAATTTGACATGAGTGTTTTAGTTGTTTTAGCTGGGTATAAATATCCTAAACAAATCACTATGAAATTAACTCTAGTCTTTAACACACAAATAATACTCTTGCCAAAAGAGATCATGTGTAGTACTTAGGGATCGAATCCACAGAGAGCAATAGCACACAATAGATTTCTTATTCCTAAAGATTAAGCTAGGTGAATATATATATATAGGTTGGCAAACTATTAGTTAAGGTTATATTCCTTTTCAAGAAGTAGAGATGGAATATGGAAATATGCTAATAATTCAAATATTAAAATAATCCTAATATGGAAATATTCTAATAAACTAACTTGATGCAAATGTTAATATGCTAGATGTAGGGTTTCAAGCTTAATGGATTATAGTGGATAGGAAGCATAGATATGTAAATATACTAGAACTCAGATATTAACAATTTTGACCCTTTTAACTCCAACTCTCGTATGCGAGCAAAAGGAAATACCATCAATCGACGGCGAAGGCATGATGTCGATCGACGGTGAAATCAGAAGGAAGTGTGAACGAGATTTGATAAGTCCACCAGGCTAGTTAGAACAGCTCTCGCAGGCGCCTAACAGCCTAGTTCAATGTGGTCTGTTCTGGCACATTACCTACTCTCGTAGTCATCCATATCCTACTTTCTTGATTCTAGTTAGCTACTCCGGAATGCAAGCATTAAGCACAACTCAATTGATGGATATTTACTTATCTAGCAATCCTACTTGTGGGCTAATCCATGATTTCTATCATACATTCCTAAACCTAGTTGATAACTACTAAAACATAATGAAAGAAAGAATAATAATCTGAATAGAATGCATAGATAAAATACTAGGGTTCCAATACAAATCTCTCAAAGGAGTTATGAATCTTCTCCCCTAAAAACCTATAACTATAACGCTATGTGTGTTGTAATTGCACCACACTAACACACAACACACTCTGCATGCTCTCAATACATGTTCATAAATATAAAAACCCTAAAATCTAGGTCAAAACTCGTCAAGGGTATTCTTGTCTTTTGTCTTCTGGACTTGGGCTTTTCAGTTAGCTGTCTGCGAGTTGGGCGTTGATCGATGGCAAGTTTGCAACTTCGATCGACCTTAGTCTTTCATCATCGGTTGATTCGAAGGTCATGTCGTTGATCGACGACATGCTTGTACTTCGACTCCTGCACTAGTCAGCTACAGATTATTCTCCTCTAAATGCTCCAAAAGCTCCAAGTACCTCCATTTATCTCCAAAACGTCCCTGGACCTGTAAATACTCTAAAACATATCCTAGACACACATAATAGACCCTAAATAGAGCCTAGACAATGGCCTAAAACAGGTAATAAATAGGCTATATCACCCGTCGTAGTCAAAAGTAAAAACAAGAAGTGGCGAGTCTGCGTTGATTTCACTGATCTCAATAGGGCGTGACCAAATGATAGCTTCCTGGTGCTACACATCGACCGCTTGGTAGAATTAACGTGGGGAAAACGCTCATGTCTTTCATGGACACCTTCTCAGGATATAATCAAATTATGATAAACCTTGATGATCTCGAAAAGACTGCGTTCATCATAGATGGTGGCACCTATTGTTACAAAGTAATGCCTTTCAATCTCAAGCACGCCGGCACACCTTACCAATGACTTGTAAACCCCATGTCCTCCGGGCAGCTAGGAAAAACTATGGAGGTTTACAATGACGATAAGTCATAAAATCTCTTGAAGAGAAAGATCACATCGCCCATCTACAAGAATGCTTCGAGAGACTAAATTTGAGAGATAAGCTTCAGAGTACAGGAGGTTACAAACATCGCGGAAAAACCAAGACTGTCCTAGTCTCATTGCCCACGAGCAACGAGACATGCACCGTATCTTGTCGCGAATGGGCAACGAGACCATCTCCTCTTCATCAACTTCACCTTTGGGTCTTGGCAGAACTTATTTTGGGTTCATCTTTATTAGAGTGTCCGATTGAAATTTTGCGGTACAAGCAGCAAATACTTGTCTTCTCGTAAAAACTTCAAATCGATCGTATAAAATGGTAACTGTGAACTTAACATCATTGCTATCTCAACTATACAATCGGATTTACTATTTTGCAAAAGCAATGGTACAAAAACCAACACCGTATGAAACACAATTTCTCCGAACGAACTCGTAAAAAAGCTTAAGGCACAAACGACCCAAAATGGTATAACACGCGACAAAAGCCCGCTTACGATTGTCAGACGAGATGTATCCCAACTACAATGACGGTCTACCTATTTTTTGCAGAACATCAATGGAAAAGAAGATAAATATTTAATTTCCAGATAACCATGGAAGATCGAGAAGATAAGGAAGATTTCCGGAGAGAGATGTACTCGAATCAGATGCATAAAAAGGAAAAAAGACTGACCAAGAAGGGCATATTTAGAGAGGGTTAAATGGAGGAGCAAGGGATCCAAAAATTAGATCTAGGGAAATTATTTTTAGTTGTAGGAGAACTTAAGACCTAGGTGGCTAAACTAGCAAGTTCAACAATTAGAATGTTTTAATGCTTTTATCTCTTGTTCTCCATTGTCGACGAATTTTCGTCCATATTGTTTTCGGTGAATCTCTGTAAATTTACTCCATCTTAATCAATAAAAGGCCTCTGTGCAATTTCTTTTTATATTTTATTGTCTCTTTTTTGTATTGTGTGTTTAAGCAGATATTCCCCAGCCTCAAGGAAAGTTAGGGTTACTTCACTTTCCTCTGATTACGGAAATTGACGGCGTGAGTTTCGATTCCCATAGTTTGGCACTATAAGGACGGTGGGGGATCATATTCTCTAACTCAAGATCACCTAAGGATCAAGAGGTGATATGTCTAGCGTAATAGACAATACTTTCATCTCTTTCAAGGATAGAGCAACGGTCGATCAAGCCAACCCTCGCAACGACCTTGTCATTGAGCTGACAATCCAGAATATTAATGTCTCGAGAGTATTAGTCGACACTGGAAGCTCGGATGATATCATATTCAAAAATACCCTCGAGAAAATGAAAGTTCAACTTTTTGAAATCACTAAAAGTGTGAGCCCGTTAGTGGGCTATCAGGAGAAGCTACTATGATGCTCAGATCGAATAACCTCACGGTTAAATCTAGGAGCATAACAAAGTTGGGGAGTTTTTAGTCGTCTATCACCATGTATCATACAAGGCGATCATGGGTGTTCCGTGGCTGAACTCGGTATGTCTCCGCGAGAGGTTGCCTGAGCGTTGCGTTGAAATCCGTGCTAATATCTGCTAGCCCTTAAAGACAGAACTTATAGCTTGTCTGAAAAAGACCCTTCACACGTTCACTTGGGCTGCGGAAGACATGCCATGGATCGATATCAACATAACATGTCAGGAACTCAAAGTAGACCCGACTTTCAAAACGTGTCAACACATGCCAGGGACCGGAATGCCCCACCGCGGTTAGCCACGAGGTTGAGAAACTCCTCAAGTCGGATCCATAACAAAGGTCAGATACCCAAACTTGATCGCCAATCTCGTCCTAGTCAAAAAGAAATATGGTAAGTGGCGAGTCTGCGTTGATATAACTGATCTCAATAAGGCGTGACCAAAAGATAGCTTCTCGATGCCACACATCGACCACTTGATAGAAGCAACAGTGGGGAACAATCTCCTGTATTTCATGGACGCATTCTCAGGATATAATAAATTATGATGAACCACGATGATCGGGAAAAGACTGCGGTCATCATAGATCGCGGCACCTACTGCTACAAAGTAATGCCTTTCGGTCTCAGAAACGCATGCGCAACTTACCAACGACTCGTAAACCGCTGTTCTCCGAGCAGCTAGGAAAAACACTGGAGGTTTACATTGCTGATATGCTCGTAAAATCTCTCGAAGAGCAAGATCACATCGCCCATCTGAAAGAATGCGTCGAGAGACTAAATTTGCATAACATGAAACTGAACCCAGCAAAATGCAGGTTCGTGGTGGCATCAGAGGAATTCCTTGGATACCTCATCACATATCAATGCACTGATTGATATGGCTTCCACGGGAACCAAACGAGAAGTGCAAAGATTAAACTGGAGAGTCGCAGCACTTATGGGCTTCATCTCGCGATCAACAGAAAATTGCCTACCCTTCTACGAGACCTTGAAAGGTAACAAAAGTTCGAGTGGTCTAAGGAATGGTCAAAAGCTTTCCAAATGTTAAAGCATTTCTTGATAACTCCCCCAGTTCTCGCAAAACCCGTTGAAGGGGAGCCTCTATTTCTGTACAGTACAGTATCAACGATGGTCGTAAGCGGCGTTCTCATCAGAGAAGAATGCGGCAAGCAAAAACCAATTTTCTACGTAAGTAAACTTTATTGGATCCCAAGACACGGTACCGTCTAATGGAAAAAACTAGCGCTCACCATCGTAATGTCCACACGAAAACTAAGACCATATTTTTAGTCCCGCACAATCATAGTACTCACCTCATTCCCATTGGAAAAAAATTTTCACAGTCCCAATTAATCAGGGAGGATAACAAAGTGGGCAGTCGAGTTAAGTGGGGAATACGAAGCAAGGGACGAAAGGATGGACACATACCTAAAACTCGTCTAGGATCTAGCTCGAGACTTCTATCAATTCGCTCTCACCCGAATTCCCTTTAAGGAAAATGCTCAGGCCGATGCCCTAGCATCCTTAGCATCAAGCTCATATCCGGTTCTTAGAAGAGTAATCCCTGTAGAATTCATAGAGTGCCCAAGCATCGCACCACCGGTCATCGTGAACTTAATTAATCAGCAAGACAATGACGTTTACGAAGTTGAAATCCAACCCGAAGAAAATGCAGAACAATCTGAAAACGGCTGTGATAAACCATGGATAGAAACGATCCAAGCATCCATCGCCAATCCAATGCTCCTTGCAAAGAAGTGGTCAGCCCAAAAGGTGGAAACCCAAGCTGCATGATACGTCTTGGTAGATGGAGAAATCTACAAGCATCCATTCGCAGAAGGAGACAAATCCCGAAAAATCATGGAAGAAGTCCACTCTGGATCCTGAGGAAATCACTTTGGGGGAAGATCCCTCGCAAGCAAAACAAAACTCCATGGTTACTATTAGCCAAGAATGATCAAAGATTGCAAGACATTCGAACGAAAATGCTAAAATTGCAAGAGACATGCGCCAACAATCCAACAACCCACAGAGGTTCTCTAATTTGTTTCGGCATCATACCCGTTCATGCGATGGTCGATGGATATTGTCAGCCTCATGTACAAATTAAAAAAAAACGCTTCCTTCAACTCTTAACAGATTTCTTCTCAAAATGGGTTGAATCAGATTCATATGCAAGAATTAAGGGCGCCTAGTTCGAAAGCTTCTTGTGGAGAATATCATCTGCAGACAAGAAATCACGAATGAGATAGTAACAGACAATACCTAACTTTATCTAGACCAGATTCAAGGAATTTCTCGAAATGTGTAAGATAAAATAAACCAGTCAACTCCCAGATTGTGCAAGGCAACAACCAGGCTTAAACTATTAACAAAACCATCCTAGACAGACTTCAGAAACACCTAGATACCAACAAGGCTCGATTGGCAGAAGAAATTGAAGGAGTCTTATTGTCACATCGAACGACTCCAAGATGAGCAACGGGAGAAACCCCGTTCGCCCTCGTATATGGGTCAAAGTGCATGATCCTGGCGGAAGTTGAATTCCCCATAATATGTAAGAGACTACTCCCAGAATGAGAGGACTTGAACAATCTGATGCTTTTAAACAACCTCGGCCTTATCAACGAGTACTGGGATCAGATCCTCATAAAAATTCATAACTATCAACAAGCAGCCTCAAAGTACTACAATTTAAACATATGTAGAGGGTGTTTAAAGAGGGCAATTTAATCCTACGCAAAGGTTTCCAAAACACCGCCGAACGAAACACAAGAATACTCACAGAAAACTGGGAAGGAGCATACAAATTCATTAAGGTTGTCCGACCATGGGCGTATGAAATCACTAACATAAAAGACGTCAAAATTACGAGAACCTGGAACACAATGCACCTCAAAAAATACTATCACTAAGCAATCACATCACAACTGTACTACAAGACGACTTGATCCTCGAAAGGAGTACGTAGGCAACTCATCACAAGACGATTTCAGCTGTCCCCCTCTCCAAAACGAGGGGGGAGTGGGTACATTTACATATACTCGTATACTCCAACATTATAAAATATCCTTGCTCTCGAACTCGATATTTTCAAAGAAAAAGGTCAGCAGTACAGAAAACACGGTCCAACTTCAAAGTGTCTCACTAATATCTCACAAACACACTCAATGTCACGCAATCCTTTATATACAAATCTAATAAACGATTAACAAACACTTCAGGACCGCAAACATTTCAAACACGAACACGACATACGAAGAAAAACCTGGCTCTCAAGAATCATTTTTCTAATAAAAAATATCCTCATCGATAAAATTTCCTTCTCGGAAGACCAAATAGTCATACGCACCAGCATCTTCTTAAACAAGTATGTTTCGCAAAATCTCAAAACTCAAAAACGGTAACACTTACCATTCTGTTTTTTGCTGATCACAACACACAAACTATAATGTCCTAAACAAACTTAACCATCTTCCCCCATATAGATAGACTCTCAGACATCTGACAAAATATAATAGCGCCCTATTAAAGAAACCCAAGATTTTTGGTCAGAAATTCCAGACGACTTCGAAATAGTCTTTGGAGAGATGCTCAATTCCCAATCAATACAAATCATATAAGCCGATAAATTTTTGAAGATTTCAATATTGAGAATGAATCCGGTCGAAACCGCGACGGGTAATGTTAGCTGAAACCATCACGAGCCCTAAACTGAAACTAAGCATAGGTCTTTCCCTAAATCCATCACACTGGTCTAAAACAGCTCAAGGCATGGTATCAATAAACAGATACGAGATTCAAAACATGTCTCTTCGCTTATGTTTGTGCTTTCATGAGGCTTCGCAAACTAAAATTTTCAAGTACTCTCATCTCAAACGAACAACGAATGTAACGATCCGCTGAGTGTTTGATATTAGACGAAAACTCTTATTATTTCCCTCAACATTCACATAAAATTACTCATGCCACTATAAACGAAAAATCTAGTTTATTAATAAAACCTTCAAACGGCAAGGATTCAAAGCCATAAATTGCCATTCCCGAAATATTAAACACGGCCACACATGGCCAGTCCCGAAATATAAAATATGGCCACACATGTCAAAAAAAAAACACAAAAAACTTAATAAATTGATTTGGTTCAGTTTATAAGACCAACGAAATGGAAAACGAACATCAGACAAATCGCTGATTTCCCCGAGAATAATCGTAAAAACGCATAAATAGTAAAACGGTCCGAAACGGCCTAAAACACAACGATAGCCCAATTATGGTTCAAAAAAAACCCATTGTACAATGATGATATACGATCTGGGTAAAGATGAATGGAAAAGAGGATACATGCAAGACTTCCAAGATAAAGATGAAGGTAGAGAAGATAAGGAAAACTCCTGCAAAGCGATAAATTCGAATTGGAGGGAAGAAAGGGAAAGATGGCCAACCTTTGAGGCATATATAAGGAGAGCCAAGTTGAGGAGCACAAAAACGATTTTAGGCACTTAGAAAACTCTGCACTTAAGAACCTTTGGCATTGTTTTTGACATGCTTAGTTTTCTATGTCTTAGTAGAAGAACTCGCAAAGGCAGTTCGATCTCTTGTTCAACTCTATGTAAATTGTAAAACGTTCGGGTTGATCCTAGAAAGGGGTACGTAGGCAGCCTTTCATAAGGTCCAGTCCAAAATCAATCAAATCCTTTTTCGTATCTTTTTTTTCTTTTGTTATAGGCGGCGACTCAACTAGGTTTAAGAATTTAGGTGGGTAGAACTAGAAACTCTCTGACAACTTTTCTGGCTGAAACTTTTACAGTCTATTATAAGGATCGCAATGCTCTTAAGCAGATTTGAAATAAATATCTATCTTTTTCTAATTCATTTTGTTTCTTTTTTTTGTATTTTTCTGCATTTATTTGATTACATGTAGTTGGCCCTCGCAGAGAATCCTGATCCTCAAGAAAAAGCGAGAATCTCTATTTTTCTCCGCTAACAATTTTGCAGTGCGAATTTCGGTTCCCACTTCATTCTCTTCAGATTTTTTTGACCTGAATAAAAGGAATACAAAAATAAAAACCAATTTAGGACTAACTAAATGGGTTGGCTCCCATGAAGCGCTTGTTATAGTCTTTAGCTTGACGTTTTGGAGGTTTTCGGCTAGTATGGAGGTAATGGAACAGTTGGAAAACATGTATCACCATCTTTCCTGCTCATCTCGAACCATGTGCCTACAAAGTTTTTGATGGATGCTTCTCCTTTTGTTCTATGCTCTTGCTGTCTCTGAATGATCTCATGTGTGTAATCCACTATCAGCTGTAGCTTTTCCATACACTTACTTGATATGTAGATTGCATCTATCTTTCTGTAGAACTCATCAAACATCCTCTTGTGAGCCGTATAAACTTGATATGTCCTGTAAACTTCAGGTTCTGGGTGACAAGCAGCTGTAGGACGAAATCCAAATATCTCAAACATTCATCATACACTGGTAGACTTAAATAACAGCCTCCCCGACTATCTGCCTTCTCAAGTATTGCTTCCATGTCTTCTTTTGAAACATTGATGATCCTTCCATCCCTAGAAAGTGCACTGCCATCTCCATCTCTGTATACTCCATGCTCATCTGGCGCTACTACACTGACTTTTCTTTTAGGTGGAGTGGTGGCTTCAATCAATAAATCTCTCGATAGTTTGGAGTCGCGGGGGTGTCGTGCACCGCTGGTGGCTGGATGTCGACAGATGCTGAAGGTTGGGTGTCGATCGATGCCTCACCATCATGTTCGCGGTCTACGCCAGAATCAGAGTAACGAACTGCCACAAATCCTGGATCATCTCCTATCTCAATGTATGGCGTTTTCCCCTTCACAACTTGTACAGGGTCATAAAAATCAGTCTCAGTGATGAGTGAGATATACAAAGTGTTTGTCTTCCTGTCGCAACCAGCTCCTACATAAGCAATGAAGGATCTTCCTAGTAATAGAGAATAATTCCAGTTTATCTGAATATCCAAGACATGAAAATCTACTGGAACCATGGCATTACCGATTTGTACCTGTTTCTGTAAATCCCTTCTGAATTCACCTTGGAGCAATCCACAAAGGTGAATGAATCACTAGAAGGCTCTATTTTCAGACTCAGCTGCTCAGCCATCACACTGCCATAATACTGACTGAAGAACGTGTTTCGCAAAACGAATTAGGGTAGATATGACCTCCACATGTCAGGAACCACAAACTTCCCAGGGTCAATTTTCTTCTTCAATGTAATCTTCTGCTTCTTCTTTTTTTTTGATCTGATGAAACATATGCTCAATGTCCTTTTCTGTCTCTTTCCTCTCTCTGAGAAACATCCAAAGTCTTTGGGCCCAATAAGAATCATCGAATAGTATGTCCACTGGGATCCTCAAAATCCTCTTGGTAAAACTATCAATCTCTTTCTCATTAGCATCTCGCCTTAGATGCATAGGAACCTTGTTTTTCTTTCTCATAGGAATATGTCCCTCTGTAGCCTGCTCAACAATTATAGGCTATGATGCATCTTCGGGTTGCTGATTGGTATCCACTGCTGGCTTTGTTGATGTCCGAGACAATTATCTTGAAGCATTCAATCAGTTTACATTAATACTTGTTAACCGTACTCGGTAAGTCACTAGTGGGTGTCGATCGACGCTTGCCATCTCACAAGATCCTACGGATTTTATTTGGGGTGTTGATCGGTGCTCAGAGGTTGTGTCACCATTGTGAATTGCCGAAGGATATGGAACTTTCGACTTGAAAGTATTCTTCTTGTATTTTGTCCTCCTTCACCACCTGCCAAAAATCATCATCTATGATGGCTCTCACTTGGTGCTTCTATCCAATCTATCCTTTTCCTTTATTCAGCCCCTCCTGTCTCTTAACAGATTTACTGGTCTGAACAACTTTGAGTCTCCAATTTCTTCACATGATTGCTGAGAGCTTTGAACTGGTCATTCAGGTTGGTGTATACAACATTTATTGTCCCATTGAATTTAACTGTCAGTTTCTGCTGACCGTCAACAACGTGATCACTCATGCTTTCTATCTTGCTTTCTTGAGTTGTTGGTGGAGTATTCTAGGAAGAAGAATCCATAACTCTTGTTTTTGTTGTTGTTGGGTTTCTACTGTGAATACTGGTTGTAATTACTCCTTTGACCAGTGCCATAGGAGTTTCTGTTTCCACCCTGATTCCCATATCTCTAAAAACCATTGCCATTGATGCTGTTCACATTCTCTTCGTCGCCCTTATCACTGGCTGTATTAACAACCTCTACATCTTCTGAAAGCTCACCTCCTTCTTGAGAAGCTTATGAAAACTATCCAGGTTAGCCTTAACTGCATATATCTGCTCCTTTCCGAACCTAGCAGCCAATTTTTTCCTCTCCAAATTAGTGTTCTTGGTGCTATTGCTAAATGCCAAGTTCTCAACAAGTCTTACAGCTTCTTCAGGTTTCATAGCAGTGTCAAGAACTATATGGTAAAGCTTCTTAAGAAGGTATTAAGCAGTCGTACCTCATTGAATCTATGGTGTGGATAGTCTCTCTGATATGACTTGAATTTGATCGGAGAGCTTCTAACGATTCTGCATGCTCATATGTGAATTTGAAATTATGTTCCTCAAGTCTTCAGATCGCGCATCATATAATAATTATGTTGAGTAGTATAAGAACTTATAGATAAGGTAGTCCTCAGGGACTCCATTGGCTTTCATAGCAGAAACTAGATCCTCGAACTGGTGAAGATGGTCCATCGGATGCTAATGTGGGTGACCATGCTAGGGTGTTAGTCGCACAAGTGTAAAGTTTGCAGGCTTCAGCTCGAAATTGTGCCTCTGAAATTAGAGGACGAATAGCAGATTTGCTGGCGTAGTATTGATCCGGACAGTTATAATCAGCCAACGTTCTGGGTCGAGCAGCATGGACATTCTCCTCATTAACAACTTCCAGAGCAGCAGCTTTTGGATCAGGTATAACAGCCCCTTGATCATCATATCCCCATTCTCATCCCTGATTAGTATAAGAGTCTCAACCAAGTTGTATGCTCGCCGGTTGGTATTCAACAATGAAGGTGAGTTGGTGTCGATCGGTTCTCGCCCACAGGAATTGTCTAGCGACGAAGATGTGATGGTATCGATCGATGCTTTTTGTTTCTCTTTGTGGATCGTGTGTTCTATACGTGCATAGTCTGAAAATACAAGAACTTTTTCCTTGTTGCTACTGGTGCTGCTGGGCATGCACCTGAAAGACAAAGGAAGCTTTTTAGAGAGTAACTAAAACACAAAGTAAAACCTCGACAAAACCTGTTAATCAAGTCTAATGGTGGATCCAATGCTCCCCGACAACAATGCTAAATTTGATGTTCTCAAATATACCCTAGAGTAACTCTCTAAAATAAGAGATCGATTGAAGTTCTAGGGATTATTTCCACAAAGACTCGATATCTCACACAATAGACGTATGGCTATCAGATTAAACTAGTCAGTAAAAAATGTAAAGCAGTAAATAACAAAACAGTAAATAGGGAGTTGTAAACGATGGAAGGAGGATGCTAGACTAAAGTTTTCATTTAGGTTATCAGAGCTATAACCAATAGATACTAAGGCTTTGATACGAGAACTCGAATGCAATAGTAAGATACCCAGCTCTCGCTGTGAGTCTAATCAGATTACTATGTCCGATAGTCCAGATGTCTCATGCGAATAAGGAATGAGCGTCAATTGATACTTTAGAGTGACTGTTGATCGATGCTTCCTTTGGCAATCATTAACGTCCTAATCGATATTTCCACTAAGTTAATTTAGACATGCTCTCGCATGAATCTAACAACCTAGCTCAGCAGAATTAATGTCAGGTAATGAACCTTCAGTACCATAAGTTCAGGGTTCTAGTAATTGTATATTTCCGAAAATTATTCAAAACCCTAGAAAATCCTTAAACCTAACAATGGATCTACTCGCACATGATAGATGAAGCAAAATTCATAGAACAAATAGATATAAAATAAATCAATAATAAAAAAAAGGAGTTCCTCTTTTTTCTCTTTACCTAAAAGAAAACCTAATAATAAAAATT